>VUQS01032223.1:0-20032 GCA_015108495.1 Heterochromis multidens | reverse complement strand
GGTTTATAAGTTGTAATTGCCCTTCAATTTGGGAGCTTTAGACCCCACTATAAAGCCCTGTGTGGGACTAGCCTTGACATCTATCTCCTAAAACAAGTGAGTTAAATGGTGAGAGGCAGAAAGAACGACTATGTGCAAGTGTGTGTTTGTCAGAGAGAGAGAGAGAGAGAGAGAGCGAGAGAGAGTGGCTGAGGCAGAGGGAGATGTGGAGCGCTCCACTCCTCAGGGATTGTGTTCACACACAGTAAATGGAAGTGGCACAGCTCTGACCTTTGAGCCGCAGCGTACGAGTAAAGTGAAGGCGCTGTCAAAATATTGCTTCAGAAATGACAATCCACCTCGCCAGTCCCAAGTCTTGACATGGCAGGCAAGTGGAGAGGCGTAACCTGCTGATCCCAACATTACAAATGAGGGGATTATCATGACAACAAACCGCAGCTCGACACACTGCATACCCTAAAGATATTCTAGCGTTGCCCCTTATTATCAGCAAAGTCCCACACAGATAGCCAGAGATGACACTCAGAGCAGGCACCCAAAATCGAAAAGAACCGGAGTCGTCATGTGTCAGGATCCCCAAATAAAATTTCAAATCAGGCTTTACAGAATAACTTCCTCCTATCTGCATTGGCTTGTCTGGCACGATATTACACTTGGAGTTTCTCAACTTTGGAATTTGGCAGGAGAGCAAGTTCTTTGCATCTTCATTTACACCCATGTAATACTCAAATCCACGGAGAATAACTCAATCGTAAAGAATAGCAAAATATCACAAGCAAATTACTAGTGCTCTGAGAGGAAGCTTGGGAGGAACAAAGACAGGCAGCCATAATTATATCTTGGCGTGTATAGCATGTCAATGGGCCACCTTCGTTCTGGAGGGCATTCCCCTGGGCCCATCAGGCATCAAAATGATGTCCAAATTATTTTGTGCTCTATTGCAGCATCGCGTGATTATCATATTTACTGCCGGTGCATTATGACAACATCGATGTTTACACCTGTCTCCGTGAGAAGGCAAGGTTTACACTCTGTAATTTAGCAAATGTACAGTATGCATATGAGCTTGTTGGCAGGGATTTAAATTAGGTCAGAAATGGAATACATCAATAGCAACCCATATGTGCATCTTTCTTTTTCTTTTTTCTCCCTCCCCTCCCCAGCCTTCTTTGCTCAGAAGCTTGGCGATGAAGCAGCTTGACGACTGCAGAAGTGTGATATGTGCAAATCACATTTGCAGATGAGCTTGAAACTCCCTTTTAATATTCAGATATCAGACATTCTGCACTGAGAAGCCCGCTAAGACGCGATTCGGGGGAGAAAAGCGAGATCCGCGTCATTAAGGGAATCGTTAGAGGCTCGGTTTACGTTTTACATATTTCACAAAAATGTACAACCAAGTAAAAACATCACCAGTTATCTGTGATAACAATGCAAATTTTTGTCAGAGAGCACATGAAGATTCTGTCAAAATCCAAAGTCGCTCAGGTCTTTCTTTTCTTTTTCTTTTTTCTCCTCTCTGGCTTAACACCCCTCAGCTTATTGGCGCTTTGATTTCTTTCATATTTTTTCCCGGAGAAGTCACACAGGCTGGTGGAGTCAAAGACGGTGAAAGGTATGTTTGCCACGAGGCACAGGAACACGTGTCCCCATAGCCTGCCAATAGCTCATCAAACACACAGGCCTGTGGATGGATGTAAGCCCGGCTGGCGTTTAGGACGTCTCAACAGCATCAGCTCTGCCATACAAACCACCGCCGACTCCTGTTTACTTGCTTCAGTCAGACCCTCTAAAGAACAGCCTCATTCCCTGACCGTTTCCTCCACACAAACGCACCACGGTGACAACAACGCCACCACAAGGCTGCGTTTCTTCTCTCCTACCTGCTCCTTTGTGACATAGTGTAGCGCCCTCGACAATAATTTTGCTACTTTACATCCTCAACTTTTTCCAACTGGATGACAGAACGTAGCCCCTGCAATTTCCCCCGTACCTCCTTCATTTCCCCATGTCTTTAGCCCTGCGCCAAATTTGTCTCTGTGCCATTTTAATTACAGCCAAGGCAATCTTTATGGTGGTATTCTGCGAGAACACCAATCTGCAAAAAAGGTGATAAGTAGAACCGCCACCCAGCTTTGGTATCAGTAATAAACAGACACTTAATTGAATAATTTGACCTAAGAGGCTGATCCTGGGAAATAGCATGTTGGAAAAATTATTTTGAATATTGAAGACAGTTCAGTGTTTTGCATGACGCCTGCAGTAGGGGAACACACAGTGGATTTGGCCGGGTGCCCACCAACTCACCAATGTGGGACATGGTAAGTCTTTGCGGAACAGATAAGTGAGCCTTTGGTATCCTGGAAGCACTCAGATGTGTGTGTGTGTGTGTGTGTGTGTGTGTGTGTGTGTGTGTGTGTGTGTTTTGGAAATAGCGGTGGTGGTGTTGGTGGGGTGACACATGTATGCATGAGCCCCGTGTGCAGGCGTGTGCGTGCATGTGTCCGATATGTATGAGACAGTTTGGGGGTGGGTGGGTGAGGAGTGTGAAGTGTGCCCACTCGAGGTCTGTCTCTAGCTAGCAGCCACATGGGCACATCCTCCTGTGCCCTCCCCCCACCTTCCCGCTTGCCCTAAACACACACACACACGAAAACACACACAGAGCAGCTTTCCGCAGAGCCTTAGAGACAATGACTCGCGGCACCTTCCTGTTTAAGGATAGCTGTCAGAGGATGATGGCTCCGATTCAACACTGCAGCAGGTTTGCACAGAGCTCCCTGATAAAACGGAAAAAAGCAAAAGCCTCCTCTCTCCTCCCTCTCTCGCTCTCTTTCTCCCTGTCTCTCCCCCCCTCTCCCCATTCGTGTGTCTCAGTCTCTCTCTCCCTCTCTCCATCACTCTCCCTCCACAGTTCAACACTGATTTGACTGCTAGCATAATTTTGCAGAGGAGACTATTTGCAGATGCAGCAGAGTTATCAATCCGAACAGACACACAATCCGGGTCCAATGTCACTTCTCCTCATTATGTTAATGGTTAATACATGCAAATGAAAACATTCCGGCAATTTGATTTCTTTGAAGATAGTTTGCATATTGTCTTAGCCATAATGATGGTACACTTTCTCCCCAGCTTCGATTTATGCAAGGCTAGTTAGTTCATTTTTATCAGCTCTGAGTTCATTTCTAGGGCTACTGGAATGTGTTTTCCCCTTCCCCTCACTATTTAACTAATTAGGATTCAGGTACCATAAGCAGATTTTTCACGCTATTGGTGTTTTTCTTAATTAAGAAACAAATGAATTCTCCCCAGCAAAATAGATGGAACAACGGGATAGGGTGCCAGGGGCCAGATGCGGCGCTTCTTAATTAGAAGTCACTCCATTGTCTGAGGTTTTTTAATGAAGCCCCAATCTAAATGGATATCAAAAAAGCTTCTAGTGGAGAGAAAAAAACACACACACACACCGGCCATTTAAAATAATAAGGAAATAAAGATAATGAAAGACAAAAGATATGTACTGGCAGCCCCGGCTCACACCTCCAGTTCAGTGCATGCAGTGCTCTCGTCACCTCTGGATGAGCCCTATTAAAACAGCTCGATCCCTCGCCGGCCCCTGCCTGCCTCGCAGCCATGTCTAATGTTCTGCCAAGCCAACAGTGAAACAGTCTCGTTTCAACTTCTCATCAAAGGTGGAAGTTTCATTACCCCGTGGATGGTTATCAACTAACTATTTCTGAAAACTGTTGCAGCTGTCAACTTCCTGTCTTGGCTTGAAAAGCAGCGGCAGCCAGTGGAATCCATGTTTATCATATCAGTGTCATTCATGATAGGCTGATGTTTGGTGCGGGCAAGGCCAACGCAACATTTCCAATTAGCTAGAACAAATTGTCACTTGAACACAACGTGGAAGATAGAAATGGTGGAGCACAATTAGATTTGAGCACCTGAGATTTAAAAGCAGTGCAGGTGGAACAAAAGAAAAGTTTATATTTTCAAGTTAATTCGCAGCAGGATTTTTTTTTTTCTTTTTCCTGCATCATTTCCGTGAGCTTCGGTGAGACTGCTGCACTGGTGACTGAAGGCGATAACATCAGGCTGTTTTTGACTGAAATAAAACCCGTAGCATGCCCATATGTGCTGCCAACCCCATCAGTTCTTCTTCAGACGGCATGGCTTAGGAGCTCCCAGAGGATGGGCCAGTGCCCACTGATATGGTCCCAGCAACCGTCTTGTCCGGGCCAAGTATCCGTGCGCCCAGGGGCTGTGCCATCAATGCCATGACTTGTGCCAGACTGGATCCCACCCAGCAATCCATTTCAAAGGCTTTTTTTTTATGGATCAGGTATGCAGTGTGATTTTCCTTTCCCTTTGTAATGTGCCGTGTCAAAGGCGAGCTAGGCTGACTTTAAAGTCATATACTAGTTTTTTCCGCCTTTCATTTGGGAAGGAGACATAATTGATTTCTGACTTTCCAAATGTCAAGTTGGAAGAGATTAGAAAAAAAAGAGCAAAGTCCGAAAATCAATCGGCAATATGGTCACGTTGATTTGGAAGGTATTTACTGTTTAGTGCTTTTAGTTACAGTGGAACTTTAAATACTTGAAAATCTACATCATCTAAATAATTCCCAGGGGAATTCGACATTCACGAAGCCAAACCTTATTGAGAAGTAAATTAAAACATAATCACTTCATCATGCAGAATATTTCACAGAATACAATTTACTGATTGATTTCTCTGGGTTCATGGAGCTGAAAACAGATTATTTCTTTAAAGAAGCAACTTTCTTAATAAAAAAGTCACATTTTTTTTTAAACACCTCTGTTTATCCACAAATTACCATAATCCTCTGGATGCTCACTCGTGTGCTCTCTCTCATTTAGAGCATTACTTGTTTATTTATATCTGTGAATGAGATTAGAGGGGAAGATTACTTAGCACAGACAAACGGAAAAGCGATCAAAGACTGCAGGATAATGTAAGTCTTTCAGTGATTGCTCAGCTCTTTTCAAATCTACCGGTGGTGTATTAGAACAATGCAAGTGGCTGTGCGCCATACAGTGTGACAACAATAATACGAAATCCTCAGGGAGTGAACTGCATGTAAACACTGCTGATCGGCACACAGTACACTGGCACAAAGTGTCCTCTAATGCAGCAAAAATTAGCTTTGATCCTGACGATGGCACAGCAAAGGAGCAATCAGTTCAGTCAGATGACATCACTTGTTAGACATAAATGTGGTCTGAGACACATTAGAGTCTGTATCTGCACAAAGCAAAGTGTTTCATAGCTCACTCTCGCTCTCTTTTTTTTTTTGAAGCTCAACTAGGGAACATCAGCCCTGAGTAAACAAGCAACATTATGTCCTTCTGATTATCCTAAACAAAAAAGTGGACACGAATATGACACTCTCTCATCCAGATGATTTATGAAGTATGTTATGACAGCTGAATAGACCTTTTTTGTTGTTGTTTGTCTGTGCTGCACACATTTAGAGGAAGCACTGGTCCAGCCAATTATCAGTGGCAAGGCAGAAGGAACCCTGTCACTCAGATACACATGACAAATGAAGACAGGAGGATGCAGAAAGTCAACAACAACTGGATCTTCAAAAAGCACACATGCATACAACCGCAGCTAACAGCATCAGGCTGCAGGTTTGACCAAAAAAAAAAAAAAAACTTTGCAAGGGGAATTTATTTGTAGCTGCAAATGAAGGGATGGATCTCAGGACCAGTTGGCTAATTATTTATCCTGCTGGTTTTATGGCTCTCATTAATTTCCCTCCTCTCTCTCTTTACCTTCCATTGAAAGTCTGAAGTCAACCTGCATCTGGTGCTGATAACGCCGGGGTCTCAGCAGCCTCGCAGCCTCCCCTCTAACCCACCCACACGCACCTCCACCAGAGAGAAGGAGCAGCTTTCATACACACAACAGCTGGATAATACCATTAGAAATAGCACTCTATGCTTCAAATCCACAAGAGATGTGCTTTCTCAAGTAGGAAGCCAGTATGTACAGTATACTGGAAATGAACTGCTTCTCTATATTTCTGCGGCTTAATGGCAAAGCAGAGAAGGAGCTTGATTGAGGGGCAGCACAGGAGCAGATTTTTAGTTTTGTGTTCTTCCTCCTTCATCAAAATTTAAATAATGAGCTGGGATACCCCGCCTCCCCGCGACTCTGAATTGGTTAAGCGTAAGAAAAAGGATGGATGGATGAACGGATTTTTGCAAATTTGAAGTTGTGCTGAGGGGAAATATAAAAAAAAACAGTTGAAAGGTTTTACTTAATTTGACAAACATGTTTATATTCTTAGACTGGCTGTGCGTTCCTCTTATTCTCAAACCCTCTGTTCAATCTCCCTCTGCTTCACCCTCTCTAACTTTTTTTGGTGGTTGAGAGGAGTGACAGAGATTGGCCCATTCTGGGTTCTTTGGTGAGATCACACCCCAGCAGGTCTGAGCTGAGGCTATCTGCCACTCCCTAATAGCTCAGTCTGGCTTCCCAGCACCATCCAACTCCCCCCCCACTGCCCACCACCTCCTCCTCCTCCTCCTCCTCCTGCTCCACCACCATCACCTGTAGCTGTCCATCACATTCTCCCCCACCACAACAATGAGCCCCTCATATGCAAGGACCTCATCATCAATCCACCAGCGAACCAAACGCCCAATTTGAGCCATTTCTTCCAAGAAGCGAACTGATAGAGACTCCACACTGGTCACACTTTCAAAAGCAACAGAGAGACACAGTGGGCGAGAATTGCTGAAAAGCAAATATTGTCGACTTCTGCTGACTTCAAACGGCAGTCAGATGGCAGAGACTACCTAGGCAGTAAAGAAGCTGCATTACACACAACACAAGAGAAAGGGCCTAAAGAACTCTTGGTGATTCCTTTCATGTTTGTCTTTACAGGCAACCCAGAGCATTCATTTCTCTTCTTCTGTGCAAAGAAAAGTAAACATGGTACTCTCTGCAGGCTCATGAAATTGAACAGTTCTGAGCATAACGGCCAGTCCTTTCTTTCTTCTGTTTTAGAATTAGATGTGTTAGTTCTGCTGCAGCTTTGGCATATTCTATATATATAGAGAGAGAGAGATTTTTTTTTTTCTTAAAAAGCTTCAAATATAAATTTGCATTTCATTCATGATATATATTTCATGCTAAATCTGTCACCATTCATGTTCCATTCCAGTAAACTCTGTTTTAAGTTTTCAAACTGAACTTTTCTCAAATAGTTCAAGAGACGCATGCAGGTCAGCAAATCAATGCACACACGCACACACACACACACACACACACACACACACACACACTGACACACAAACATGCAAACACAACACACACTAAATTTAATGGGAGAGAAAACTTAACCCAGTTAAGTTCTGTTTGAGTCTCCACAATGCCCCGGTGATGCTCTCTTGCACTGTTATTGGATTATCAGTGCTCAGGGGTCACGGGCCTGGCCAGTCAAGATAAAAGAGACCCTGATGAAATGAACCGTGTGGGAGCAATGAGGGCTGCTCTCTACTGATGGAAGGAACCCAGTCACTCTGAGAGGTGAGACTGTAGCAGTGTGGTATTGACCTGAGTGACCTGGCTCACTGCTTGAACTCCAGCACACTCTGCAGCAAGACAATGGGATTCTACTGATGTTGGTGTCTGGCAGCCAAAACTAATAATTACAACAGTTCTCTATAAATATAAAGAAAGTCACTTCTTTGCATTGGAACCACTAAACTGGACCAATTACATGAATAAATAAAATGTCTGAAAATACTCACTAAAATAAATATCTGCTGTGGTGGAACATGGCTGACCCTTACGTAGACTGCAGTTGCTATTATTAGTATGACAGCTCCCCTCTCTACAGCATCACACTTAAACTCCAGTTATTTGGTAAGTACAGTGATATATTGTTAAAGAAACTGTGCCATTCCAATATGTTTATGTTGATGAGTCCAATGCCTGGATCACGCGATACAATACTACTTGGGGTGATATAAGGTCACAGTGCAATGATTTTAAAATCACCGCATTCTGTTCGTGTTTGAGTTCTAATACCAGCCTTATTATTCCTTAGTACATTTCAGTGCAAGACTATATATACTGTATATTCCTCTATTGTGAAATTAAACATATTTTAAAGCCACTTATTCCTATGGATATATGAACACCGAAAGAATCAGCAAAATTAGAACCATTTTCATTTTACAAGCGAGATTTCCGCAGTTATGTTGTTTACAGCTGTGTTGTTTCCCCACAGGTGTAAACAATGTAGGGCCAAATAGGGAAAAAAAAGTGATAATCGACTAAGAGATTAATCCAGTTTGCTTATCATAGAGAAATATTTGAATATCTGAAACCAGCTTTTTCAGGGATTCATGTAAAATGTGAATTGTTCTACCACCTTGTCAGCAGACAACATAAATGAGCAAACCTCTACATGAGTGCAAAACCTACTGATAAGCTTGCAGCTAATTTCAGTAAAAGACTGATGGGGCAGCTGATTGACAAAGTCATTCAGCTATTCCTGGCATTCAACAGTCTCTGTAGTTACCTGAAAAGAAGAGACTACCTACCTACCATACCTTTCTATATTTCTTGAAATATTCAGACAAAGTTGGAGACCGACAAAAATAAGGAGAGTTTTCAATATTCCTCCACATATGATTGAGCCGATGACACAAATCGTTATTTACCACTTTCACATCAGAGACATGCACTGTATCGCTATCATTGAGCTGGTCAATATACATCACTTCGCCCCAAAGGATTACACCTCTTATCTGAAATGATATTCAATAAAGTGTAACCACAGAAATACAGAGTGGAGTGTTCTTGCTTGGATCTGGCTTATGCTGTGAAAAAAAATAACACTTTATTGGAATTAAGATCCAAGTCAAGATTACCTGAAGAAACAGCAGTTAGATTTCTGTTCCAGTGCCACGTCCTACACTTTATTCTCAGCTGCCTGGGGACTAGACCACAGTGTACTGTTCCCCATGAGCCATGGGGGTGTAATAGAATGCCTTTATGAAATATATAGCGACGCCCCAGCACCTTCAGATCATAGCATGGGC
The DNA here is from genome assembly GCA_015108495.1 of Heterochromis multidens. Taxonomy (NCBI): domain Eukaryota; kingdom Metazoa; phylum Chordata; class Actinopteri; order Cichliformes; family Cichlidae; genus Heterochromis; species Heterochromis multidens. The sequence continues at coordinate 10,937 of VUQS01032223.1, read as the reverse complement.
TAAAGCATTTGGTGAGACTAGCTGGAGATTTTGTGAGTGTGTGAGGCAGAGAGAGGGAAACTAGGTGTTGTGGGTGCCTGACTAACATAGCCTTTGCAGAAATGCCCTGCAACCCAAAAAAGTCAGTGAGGCAACAGTAAAACTTTCCCCTGGTCCCTCTCTGTAAAAACTGTAATATCATCAAGGTGCACAGAATGATACCACTCACTAATTTGTGCAGCCTAATTAGCTGCTGCAACTTCCCTCCTACCACTGCTGTGCCATCCATTTAGGGCTTCTAGCAAAGCGGCCATCAATAACTACAGTGGGATGAAGTTAACTCCAGTATGTTCAGCTTCAGCTGGAACAGTAGGAGAGAGGTTTCTTCTTTTACATCCCCGTCTTTTTATAACTTACACGTAACAGCTATCATTAGATTTTCCTTGTACTTGTTGTATATAAAGAGGCTTTTAAAGTTGAATTTACTGCAATAACTCCTGTCATTGTACATTCTCTTTTCATTTTTAGTGTTTTGTTTTTCCCTGACATGAAAACCCACACACACACAAACCCACACACACACACACACGCATGCACAGCCCTCGCCCACATGCCCAAGCCCCAGCCCTGCACTGTATAGCTTTTCTTTTGAATTTGATAAAGGCTTCATCGAGTGTGGTTAGAGCACTTGGGCTGAGGATCTGATGACAATTGTGGGGTCTGTCACACAAAAACACACACACTGTAAGTACATTCTAATTAGCTGATGTATGCAGGACCTCATCCACATTGGAGGGGTATCAAAAAGCAATCAACGCCCCATCCCTGATGAGCTCAGAGAGACACAGAGATCCACATTGTCTATGGAAAGATGATGCGTGGCTGGACCTCCACTCGGCTTTCCAAAACCACCATAATGCCATGCAATCATAAGACATTATGCACAGATCTGAACCCCAAAGTCACAGGATAGAGGAAAAAAAAAAGGGTAAAGGGAATACTGAGTTCATAATTCAAAAGCCTGATTATGATGGGCGCTCTTGTGAAAAGCTGGTGTGGAGAGCCAGAAGTGGGAGAATTGGCCTGTGAGAGCCACAAAATGTGGTTATAAATGCAGAGGAGAAGCATGTTTAAAAAACTGTCATGATCAAGAGCAATACAGCACAGATAGCAGAGAAATCAGCAGAGTTAAGATGACAACTAGTTGCCATGGAAAACTGAAAAAAATTAAGTCAGCAGCGAGTGTATGGGGAGAATTCTGAAAGTGATTCTTCTCAGTGGAGGGAAATCAAATAGAAATACAATATCAGCCACAGCAGAACTCTACCTTATCAGCATGAAAATGGTGAAAAAAATGGAATATCCTAAACATATGATCTAGGATTTTGTCAGCCATTCATAATCTAATTTGACCCGAGGCCATGCGGCCGATTCGTTTCAGTAAAGACCATAGGTGTTTTAGCTGTAGGCTCCAACGGAGAGAGGCATGTGTGTCGCACAAAGACCATCGGTTAGCGACGTACCGAAAGGGACTCTGTATCACCATCTTATCTTCAAAGGACTGGGCAGGGGCTCAGGGGAGCTGTGCCACCGCCTCGCCTCCACACAGACACACACAGAGGGGGGATTTGGACCTGCAAGCAGGAACCAGAGATCTCTCGGCCGGCACCCAGGCCTGGACCCTCCTCCAACTCGCCCGCGGAGAACAGGCAGGGTTCCTGCACACGCGGCACGACATCAGTGAGCTGATCCCCCAGCACCACCACCACCGCCACCCTCCTCCTCCTCCTCATTTCTCTCCTTCCCCTCTTCTTCCACTCGCCCCTCCTCCCTCCCTGCAAAACCCCCTCCGCCGATGCCTGCCCATTTGCTTCCTGGCCTCAGCTTGACGGAGGGGATGGGATCTGAACTCAACTTAGACACAGAGTTTCCACATTTCACAGATGGCTGGGAGAGGCTTTGCATGGAGGTGAGGAAACAGAGAGGGAGAAAAGAGAGAGAAAAGAGAGAGAGAGGGAGCCTCATCGGCGGCGCCGAAGCGGGGCCGATTTCACACCGCGGTAGAGTGCGCTAAAGCAGGCCGCCGTTAATCCACTCACTGAAGGGAAGGCCTGGAGCTATTCTGCCACCCGACCGCCATCTCCCTCCACAAAGCCATAAATGGTGCATTATACAACTGGGCTTCAGAGACACTGCTGATATGCTGATAGGTGGCGGACAAAGACCAAAGCAACCACAGGAGCGGAGCCTCATGCAGGACTGAGGACCTTAGTGCAGGAGCAGAACAGCACACATGTATCCTGCCATGGTCTCTCAAACACTGTACCTGCTGAGGTGTGCACGGTTAAGAGCGCTATATCTGCACTTTTGATCGGAGTTAGTTCAACCTCTGGATTCAGGCCTCAAGACAGAGATGGACATGCACTAACACTCCTCCCTCTTCTTCTGCTCTCCAACAAAATAGCTTTTTTTTTCTCCCCCCTTATTTCTCCCCACTGTGAATTCATATCTGTAAAGTTACCAAATGTCTTGAAGATGAGCCTTTGAGCTTATGAAAGGCAATCATTCGGAATGAAAGGAGACAGGAAATATATAAACATGGGGGAATTTAAATAAATTGCCACAAAGAAAAATCACGGAGAGGGCAGCGAATTATGTAACGATAAGACAGCCACCAGCCTAAGCCACAAAATGAGATGTTTTACATGAAACGAACAGCGGTCTAGATTAGAGAGCCATCCTGTTTAGACATGAAGCCAATTGGGTTGATATCACATGTAGAGAAAATTTGAAAGATAAGTGGGAACTATGAGAATTGTTATAATCCAACTGTAACAAAAAGCTGAAGTATATTGGCTTTTCCCCCCAGAAGCACTGCGCGATAAACATCTGCGATGAAAGAAGTTCATTACTTGTGCGCTGTGAAATGTAACATGCTGTATTATGAGTCTATGCCAACCTACAGCAAGGCAGTCTCTAAATGAAGCCTCAGCCATTTAATGGACATCATTAGGTGAAAACATATAAGAGATAATTATGGTAATTACAAATCCCTTTTATTCACCCTGAGTCTTTGACAAGAAGGTTGTCATATCAACCACTTCAAACAAACAAAGAGTTGTTGTCTCTTCCCCTAAATGATGTCCGGTTCCATTTGGATGGGAATTGTCTTCGGATTATCCTTTTTATTGTTTGGTTAGTGGCTCTGAATGGGGCCTACATTTCTTTCAGTGAAAACTTGATTAAAACAAGTGATTCACAATAGTAGAATTTGACTTGCATTTGCATAGCCACTTCATTACAAGTGAGACCTTGATCTTGAAAGCAGACCCACACAAAGCTAATGGACATGTCTGTTATGACTATTAGAGAAGGACCCTCACAGCAACTGAGGCCTCCTATTAAATATCACAGACATCACTATGGGCTCCCAACTCCTGCCTTATTAAATTTCAGCTCGGTAACAATGGCTAAAGGAAAAAAATGACAAGCACTGGCAATATTACGGCCTGTTCTGGGTTTGTTTTGGTTAACGCTGATCCAAGTGTTACTGTTCTTTTGCCACAAAGGGGTCAACTCCAGAGCAACCTGAGTGATATATGATCTAAACAGCAAGAGCAGATGAAATATTGTATGGAACATCTTTATAGAGAGCCTGAGAATGGGGGGGAGGGGTCGCGAAAGTCTTGGGTGTTTATTTACAATATGTATCCAATCATCCTTTGTCACCGTTCCATGTTCGCCCTTTTCCGAAACCACAGAGAGACACTCGCTGGAGATTCCATTTTTGGCCTCTTTGCTATACAAACTGGTAATATGGTGCCGCCTTATCAGATCCCGCTTACAATAACAGATTCACTTCAAGTCAAAGCTGTTGTTTAACTTACTCAATTCCATGGAAAAATTCAGTTCAAACAAGTCAGGAGACATGTGCCAGTCCACAGCAGTTGATGATGTCAACGGGTCTCTGCTAGTACCAGATTCCTCCAGCACTTTCAATCATTCCTTGTGAGATTACTGGCAATAGGATATTACTGTACAAACTACGACCATGTGTCCTGCTGCCACAAAGCTTAGCAACATATTACAGTTTGTCAAAGCAAGCTATTGCAAGGGAGAGATAGATACAGAGAGGAGGAGAGAAGCCATTGACCTTTGTGTCCTTCATATTTGCCTAGCTTCCCCTCAACCCCAATCTTAAGAGTGAAATCATCTGATCCCAAACTAACTGTCAACTGGCTTGTGATGGTGGCAAAGCCAGCAGACATCAATCAATCAGATTTTCTCCTCGTCTATCACAGGAGGATTTTTTTTCCCCCCCTGTTTTGCTGGAGCTTATCATCTGACCCAGTTGTTATCCCGTTTCTGAAGCTTAAAAAAAAAAAAAAAAAACTTGATTATGGTCAAATGTATGTCTCAGAGATTCACAGACACATCCCAGAAGCAAGCAGGAAAAAAAACCATTATCACCACAGAAATGAACACAGGATGTAATGATTGTAGCTTTTCAAAATGAGCCTCTTAATTCGACACTCATGCTGGAAATAAGGAGTTTGAGGCAGTTATCTTTGGTTTTCAGGGATGCGTGATTGTGTGAACCGAAGATAAAAATCCAATCTGATATCATAAGACAAAAAGGCATTTTAGTTGGCTACAGCACTTGCTCAGTGTCAACAGTTTTTAGTAATTACTAGATAAGCCTTCTCTGAAATACACAGAAAAAGAAAATTGGCTGATTGTGAAATAATAGCGGCTGCATTTCTCTCTGGATGTTTACTCTGTCACTTCACAAAGCCTGCTTTGGAGATAATAAGAGACATGCACTTTGCAGCACGTCGCTCCTTTCGTCACTGCCCAGTGTCACACAGCCTCACTTTAAACTGATTTTACAGTAAAACATGATTGATCGTCATCAACCTGTTCCAACCGCAGCATATCGCTCCGTTCTGCCTACTTCTGTTGCAGTGCTCCCTGCTAATCACATGCAAGCAGATATGGCCTCTGATCACATGATGTGTAAGCTGCGCTGTCAACAGCTTTACCAGCTTTGCAATGGTGCAAATCAAAACACAGCCTCTTTAAAGTATTAACATGTTTTGAAGTTTGCTTTATATTTTCGGCATATTTGACACAAATTGTTTATCTATTTACAAAGCTTTGTCATTAGCGATTTTCCACTGAACCCTTAAGATGCTGCGCGTTTTGTGCCGTTCGTCTGGCGGAAAATGCTGATGTACAAATTGAACTGAAAAGCTTGTTACTTAATCCTCTGTTGCCACCTATCCCTTAACTATACAGCCTGGTGCATTTCAACCCGATGCAAAGTTCTGCATCGCACTGCCCCCCCGCACCCTTTCCCCAACACATCCTCTGTAATTCCTGCCAAGCTAGAGATTTAGACTGAACAGCTATTAGGGCGTCACTTTCTGGTGTGCCAGCTACTATCCTTCTCTGGAAATGGTGCTCACCAAATTATCCCCTTTCATTATCTGCTCTCTCTTTCTCTCTCCCTTTTTTTTTCCTTTTTGTTGTAATTAAATCACCACTCATTTACGTTTTTATTTCCTGAAACAATTTTTTTTTACACAATGACAAGTCAAACTCACAGCTTGGCTAATAATTTTACTGTATATTGCTGACAACATACTGTGACAATGCCTGCTGCAAAAAAAGTGAGTCATATTTCCAAGCACTCTCTTTCCTTTCTCTCATCCAAGATTCAGTCAAAAACCCTGCTATCAATTTTGACATATTCCATGAAAATGTTTTGATTCGCTGTAGCTAATTAAATTGAAATAAACAAAAAGAATCTTAATAGACACATAAAAGTTATTTATATGCCCGGAATGGAAGACTGACAGATTTCCACCCTTGGACTTTATTTCTTGCATATGGCAGAGGCAAGTTCCTGTTGCTGTGGCAGAGTTGTTTCTCTTCTGGGCTGTGGAGATGTCAAAGCATCACACAAATGTGACGAACCCAATATCCATATCCATGATACATCAAAACCTCGGCGCGGCGCAAAAATAACTGCGATACCTCAGGAGCAACCTCGGAAATCCCCTTAATTGAGCAATATCTTCATTCCTGATCCATGTGCATCACCAAGGTGAAAAGGGACTGTGCAAGTTAAATGAAAGAAGAATTCATGATGTGTGGCGGCCTCTCTTACTCACCCTGGCTATTTCCCCTCTTGGCAGGGGCCAAATAGAGAATGTTAAATGAGGCAATTGTGTCCCGGAGGCAAAAAAGAGGAAGAAAAAAAAAAAGCAGACAGTGCCCCTGCTCTCTGCTCCAACCCTGAGGAGCATTTTGCAGCATGATGAGGTACATCCAAGAACCCAGCCTGTCACTACCTAAATAGCTCAAGCCAGACCTAACTTCCTATAAGAACAAGGCCACTCAAGTCTCCGCAGTATGTAATACACTGCATATATCTAATCAAGTTGGCATTTCACTGCAGGTTAAAAATAATGTCAATATCCTTTCTGGAAGATATGAACCAAGATGAAATATTACAGATTTTGGGTAAGATGCATTATGCTCAGACAAGCTCAGGTTTACTCAATTTTGAGGTGTACTTTTTATTCCCCTACATTTATTTAGTTACTGGTTACTTTCCAGATTACATGAAAAACATCTGATATAGGGTTTCCTATAACGCAGGCAACTTTAAAGAAAAAACAACATCACGTAAGTAAAAAAAAGAAAAATAGTAAACTGATTCTTACACATGGATGGATTAGTAAAACATAAAGTATGTAATAGTCATGTGGGACATTTCCTGAAAGAAACCAAACAAACATTTGATACTTTAAGTATATTTGTCTACTAATTCTTCCCTTTTTATTTGTAGTGTGGTATTGCTTCTTCAAAGATCAGAATATTTCTTCCTCTACTGGTTATGGCCTAATCTACATAACTTGTAAATCTCAGTCTTTTCTATAAAAAAAAAATGAGGAAAATGGCAATCACAAGAGCACACATTTAAATCTTCATAGGCCTTGTTTGGTTGCACCAGCAATCTAAAAAAAAAAAAAAATTCACATTTGAAAATATTTTGAGAATATTCATATTTTGCTGAAAAAAATGCTCTTAAGATTAATCAGTTATCAGAACTGTTACACTACTACAACTTTACATTATCACAATATCATGAGCCGCCATAAGTTCCACAAAATATGCTGTACACTGAGGCCTGTAGAAACACCAGGATGTAGAGTGTGATCTGTTAGTATTCTGCGGTCGTGGCTGCAGGAAACTGATCTCCGCTGCAGTCCCACACTGTCAGCTATACAGACATACTCTACAGTGACACCTCTGATAATCAAAGCTTTGTCTGGGTCTTAAAAGGACGTACTTGAACAACAGCGAGACCAGAGGCCCTCTTTGCTGTAATGGCCTTTGGACATCAATATTTAAATCTTACATCTCTGTTGTGATTAGAATGCTGCCTTTCTCCTGTTTTTTTTTTTCAACACCCTCTCTCCTGAAACAACAAGGCAGGGGTGAAAAAAACAAACAAAAAAAAGAAAGCTTAAATCGATGATCTTTGAGTCTAAACTAGATTCCTGAGCAGTTTGCCACTCTCAGCAGCAAGATAAGATAAACTCTCTTTGACCTAAGAGATGAAGTTGCCATGACGATCAGGGAGTCCACTTTCTCTATTGATATTTTGCTGATGTAACAACAAATGGAACTAGATCCTGCTCTTGATAATGGTGATTAATTAATACCAATATTGATCCCTACAAGGTAGAGACAAGGCTATTAACTTAAAGCAGGCTGAAAGTCAATTGTTACCCGAGGGCTCAATGGGCATCATTGATATAAAATCTAAATAACCAGAGAGGAATACGGTTAAGGAGTGAAATGTGAAATTAAAAAGGAAATCCAGCAACAGTAGGAGCATTAGCACAATGTGGTTCTGATCTGGTCATTTCTAAAATTAACATTTTGCTCACATCAGTGACAGTCAGTGACTGGATAAAAACACAATGGTGACAGCTTGAACCAGCGCTTATTGGAATAATAGCAGTGGAATTCAGGAAAGAGGAAGATAAAGAGGAAACTGTGTGAGGAAGTGACCTCCACCTTTGCAGCAACCCTGCCCACAGTTCACACTGCTGTCCAGGCACTGCAGGCTACAGCGACAGAGAGGGCAGGATTAGGCACCAGCAGTCCATCGGCTGCCAACCCCGGCTCATCCAGCACATCACACGGCACTGCTTTCAACATAAAGGAAGCTGCTATACATTCCTCTCCCTGCAGCCGCATGTAACATAAGCAGTAACAGCAGTACTGTGAGCACAAAGACTTTCTCAAGCTACAAGAAGCATTTTACTTTAGAGACAATAAGTGGGAGAAAAAAAAAAGCATTAAAAGGAGATGACATTCATCTGCATTGTTGTTTTGTGTCAAAAGTGAGGAGGCAATTGGGGATCCTTCAGCTAAGACGAGGCAACGGCACAAGCTGTTATTGGCAGGGAACAGATGTTTGAGGGAAAGTTGGCATTCAACAACCATTCTTCTTCTGACAGAAATCAACAAGAGAAACACAAGAGACACGCCGTGATTGTCACCCAATGAAAGAGAGACCCTTAAATATACAGGGAGGCTGGCATGCAAACATTTTTTGATTTTTACACCCCCAAAACATCTGACTGCTAGAGCTGCCAGCGTCTGTGGGCCAAGGGTGAAAACGCAGCGTATACTACAACTTCCACAGCTTTCCATATACAAGAAAGCAAAGCTGAGCTCAGTCGTAGGAAATATGGATGAGGAGTCTGTACTAGTGCGAGAAAAAAAAAAGAAAAAAACAAGAAACCCAAATACATCAAGCTAACAGCTCCGATCCTTCTGCTAGAGCGCACAACCACATGCTCGTCAAGCATACTGTACATGCACCAATGTATACACAAGCAAACATACACACATACGCATAAATCCAGATACAGGATGTTGGCAGACAATTCAGTAAACACTCCCCTTATCCCTTACTAGTGTAATCTGCCTCTGATAAATGCCCCTCAAAGATAGAAATGTCACCTGATATGATAAACAGTATGCTGACGTTACATAAAGTAGCCTTATGCTAAGGAGTTGGAGAGATTAACTGTAGAGCAGAGATGGGGAAAAAAATGGTTTCTGTGATAAAAAGCTGACTTCTAGCTCTAGCAGAGACCCTGTAGTTGAGTTTCAAACTGACTAGCTGAGAAAAGCAGGCGTTTTGTTGTAATATTCCAAAGGCTCTATGCACAATATGTTGGATTTGAAGTAAGCTAAAGGTCAGGAACCATTACAACCAAATTGGACACAAGCGGGTAAATTAAATATTTTTCTTCTCAGAGCTCAGAAAAATGACAAATACTCTATATCAGTAAGACAATGCATGGAAGAAAATAGACCAGGAGAGCAATATGTACCACTGCATCACTAATCCCTATTCCAACTTTGTCCATAAGGAATTATGGGTAAAAATAAAAACAAAAGAGGAAAAAAAGAAGAAGAAGGAAAAAACAGAAAAAATATATTACGACCATTATTGTACAGTGCAGCTTTATGGGTGTAAGATTACTATCACATGAGTAGATTAGGCATTGTGACAGTATAACATAGTGGTAAGCTCTGGGGACTTGTGCACTTGCCACTCAGGTACTATACAAGCTTACAGTAATCACTACAGTACGGTGCTTCATTCTAGTCGTGTGTTTGGGCAAAAGAGCAAGAGGAAGCAACATGAATTCTCAGACGGTCCATATAGTGAAGACAACAGTAAAAGGGGAGAACACTAAGTCAGTTTAATAAGCACATTTGACATTAGATGTCCGCGCGTGGCCTCAGAGGGCGCTTCAATATGTTCCCATAAACAGTGGTGGAGGCACGCTCCCTACATCATCCAGATTCCCCTTTAACGCTGTGAAACTTTGGGGGGCAATTTTACAGAAAAATTACTCTGAGGGGCCTGGTTTCAATTCAGCCTGTTCATATCTTTCCTTCCTATTAAGCATCAAAATGTTCTCCTCTCAGTACGAATAGAGGTATGGACACCACCGGCAGCCGGGGAGAGGCGAAGAGGGTGGGGGGTGTTGGAGAGGAGGAGGAAGACATGGAGGGAAAGGAGGGAGGGAGAAGAGAGGATAGAGGAAGCTTGGTGGAATTCACACATCATATTACAGCAGCTAATCGCAATCCGGAGAGCATCAGCGATATTTTCATCATTTCTGTCAAATTCTACTGACCCGCCTTGGAACGACTAACAATCCGGGCAATTTATTGGCATATTGGCACGGGGTGATAAGGCTAAAAACAACAGCAGCTAGCAGCTGGCCTCGGGAGATGAGCTGATAACATTGATATGTGCTCCCACACAAAACACCTCCACCACTATCTCCTCTTTCTATCAAACTATTATTACAATAAAAGTGTATAGGGTTTTTTTTTTTCTCTTTCTTGGAAAGGCAACAAGGGGAGGGGGATACAGAAAGGGGCCGGGAGTATATATTTATATATATATATATATATATAAAAAAAAATCAGATGTAACATTTCAGAGAAAAAAAACAAGAGGAGAAAATACATAATTTATCACTGTATTATCGGGATATCCAGGCAGCCTAATCAAGGAGCACTGAGTGACTATTTTTTGCCTTATCATCCAAAGTGGTGGAAACGGAGAAGGAATTATCAGCCAGCTGCAGATTGCTGGGCTGGAATTTTAATGGTAATAATCGGGTTTCTGATGGTATATCTTCTCTGCTTATCTTTCCCATTATCTGGCCTTATCTCCCCAGTCATCGGAGCAAATTAATGGTGCTCTTTCAGCATCGCCTTTTTATCACCGCTCAGAGAGCACCCAAGGGGAAAGAATAAGCAAAATATTAAAATACTGCATAAATCACAATTTTAGATAACAGTCCAATGTATGCAGGAGGGGGGTGGTGGGTAAGAGGTGTGTG
>VUQS01032218.1:13865-37158 GCA_015108495.1 Heterochromis multidens | reverse complement strand
ACGACATGCTCTAATCTCTGTAATAGAATATTATGATCAACAGTATCGAACGCTGCACTGAGGTCTAGTAGGACAAGCACAGAGATGAGTTCACTGTCAGAGGCCATAAGAAGATCATTTGTAACCTTCACTAATGCTGTTTCTGTACTGTGATGAGTTCTGAAACCTGACTGAAACTCTTCAAATAAACCATTCCTCTGCAGATGATCAGTTAGCTGTTTTACAACTACTCTTTCAAGAAGTTTTGATATAAAAGGAAGGTTGAAGATTGGTCTGTAATTAGCTAAGACAGTTGGGTCAAGTGATGGCTTTTTAAGTAATGGTTTAATTACTGCCACCTTAAAGGCCTGTGGTACGTAGCCCATTAATAGAGATAGTAAAGAGTAAAGAGCTCTATTTTCTGTCCTCTGGTGTTAGAGGTCAGTATGTGGATCAATTATCCAAGTCAGTTTCATATATACACTTGAAAACATTGTCTGTAATTACCACCTCACACACATCTGCTGCCTCTGCCCATGCATTTCAGCTTGCAGACTGGCAGATTGACAGGTTCCTCCATGCTCAGGGTCATGACTGTGGTCTGAATGGAGGGTTTACTGGCTAGCAGGAGAGCATCAAATATTTGCAGTCTTTAATGCTTTCCAAAGAGTTGAAGTAGTCAGGGTTTCTTTTAATGTAAAGCTTGGATAACTAAAATGGTCTCACCTTGAATTCTGTGTAGAGATTCAGATTTCTGTGTTTGAGCTTCTTGGATAAGTTTGGGCTATTTCCTTCCTTTGTTCTAATTGTTCAGTGACATTATAAACTTTTGTAAAACATTCATTTATGGCTCTGCCATTTACTAATGAACTGCTTGAAAGTTTAATGTGGAACATAATTATTTAAATCTAGGGGAAATACATACAACCAGCTGGCCATTAGAGGTTTCAAGGAACCTTTGCAGGCATCTTTTATGTACAGTGTATGATATGAATCAACACGCTCTAGTTTTACTTTAAAACGACAGCTGAAAAAAAACTGTCGAGGATGCACAAAGTCAGTAGTCGTAACAGTTAGTAGTTTAAGTAGGTTTTAGTTTAGATACATAACTGTATAACATAACAGTATTATAGAAATAACAATCACACTGGGTCAAACCAGGCCCTTTCTCTAGGTTGTTTTTCTTCCAATGGTACTGAATGAAGTTAAAAGTTTAACCCAGTGAAGTTCTCGTACTGCATTGTCCCTAACTGGTGCATGGCCAGTTTATATGTTCTTCTGACCAGCTGTGCTCTGAGGAAAACACCTTTTAGCTTACATTAGCAACTAAATGGATATAAGTGTCACCCCTCCTCATATTTAGCACCAAGCTTCACTGTTCATCTCCTGGTAATTTACACTTGATTATTTTTGCCTCTCAAGGAAGCTGACAGAAACTATGGGATCTTATAAACAAATGAGTTCACATTGATTTTTGCCAAATATATTGTCAGTCTTAACAACTGCTTATTATTTCCATCTGTTAAACAGTTAGTCAGTTTGGCTAAAATAAACAAGTGGCCACATTTAAGAAGTTGGAAACAGTAAATATTTTGTAAGTTCTATAATAAATGATTTTAATGAATGTTAGACTATAAACATGCATTATTATATAAACTGACAAATTGCTCCAGTAACACTCAGTATCAAAGTCCATTTTTCCACATTTTTGTGATCATTTATTAACGGTAATGCATAATTGAAAAGACTCATTGCTTTTCATGCATTTCACAGTTTGGGCCGAGCCAAAGAAAACATGATTTATGGTTTTAACAGTTGAAATAAACAGTCAATCTGTGATAAAATGATGGTAGAAAATCGATTTTAAAAAAAAATAGTAGTAATTTGCTCATGAGGTCGTTTTCTCACCTTGTAATCACTTCATACTCATGCAGTCTGTGCAGACAGCTCTGTATTTGCATTTTAACAAGTTCCCGTTTCACATGTTTTGATGAGTGTGCTGCAGACTGGACTGCAGGCGTGTTCGCTTTCAGTCAGTGTGCATGCATCACCGAATCCAGCATTTCTTTATATTACTATTAACATTTAGACTACTCGTGTTTTTGTCACAATCATTTCAGCAAAAACTGCCATCAGTTTTTGTTTTTGTTTTTTTGCCTCTCTGACCAAACCTTTTTTTGTCTTCCACCACACTAACAAGGATCAACATGTTGAAAGAGATTTTTTTTTTCAGAGGCCTTTTGCTCGTTTCGCCATCTGCCATTGTGAGAAAGCTTTAGCTCCATCTGCACGTTTCGTCGACGGCTTTGTTTGTTTACCGCAATTAAACGAAAGTTTCAAAATGAGTGTGATAATAATGATTTATTCACAGTTCCACTGCTCCAAGTGGTATTCTTATCAAATGTGTAATGAAATATTAGTAACTCTTTAAGTTGAGGATGAGGGAAAAAAAATTTCATTTTCTATAATGAGTAGTTCTCTTTTAAAGCTAAATTGGTGATGGTATCAGTTTATAGCCTGGAGCTGCTGCACAGAAAATGGAGAATAATCATTATTCGAAAGCACTTTTGTGCATTTTGAGGATGTAAGGTTTCGTTTTTTTTTTCCAGCGTATAAACCTTATTAATTATCTCCAGACTCTAAACCTTTTCACAATGCATGGTTGAGGTGTAGTTTTTCATGTCGTGCACTGTGTAAGAATCCTGTTTCCTTTAGACCTACACTGCCACAGATGTAAATGGACTATTGTAACCATGTTAAAAGACTTTTCATCCAGCACAATGCAAGTTTCTTCGTGGACCTCGACTGAGGGCCAAGTTTCCCCGGTAATCTTTAATGAGGAGCCTGCTGAGAAAAATGTTACAGGGCTTTTATGCCAGAAGGAGAAGGCAATTTTTATTAAACACCTCTTACCTTACTGCAGTGCAGCAGCATTCTGTCAAATCCAGAGACTGAGGCATTGCCAAGAATCATTGCTACAGTAGGATGTGACATTTTGTGAACGATTTTATTCACGCTGAAGTGAGAACTTACAAGCAGCATTAGTGCTACCCTTTGAATGACACATTTTCCTTCTTTGAGTTCATCCTTTCTTCTAGTATTGAGATTCTTTTCTGTCCATGAACGGTGCCGCCTTCACGTTTCCTCCGTGTTGTTCTAGGACGAAGTTTGGCCTCGCTGAGTCGGAGGCGTGTTTCCTGCAAGGCACTGGGCAGAGGAGACTGCGAGGGCTGGCTGTGGAGAAAGAGAGATGCAAAGGGTTACTTTTCTCAGAAATGGAAGAAGTACTGGTTTGTTCTGAAGGACAACTGCCTGTACTGGTACATCAATGAAGAGGTATGTCTCAGATCTCATGCTGCAGTTTTTACTGACACAAAAATGACAGTTTAGCAGAGAACACATTACCACAGTGGGGACCTGAAACTACGACAGCTTGCAAGTGGAAGCTCTGTGTTTGAAACTGTTCTCTTGCTGGTGTGTGATAAAGACAGTGGGAGAAGTTTTCATATAGTCATGTGAAAAAGAAAGTATACCCTCTTTCAATTTAAAGGTTTATGTATCAAGACATAATAAAATTAACTGGTCCTTAGCGGGTCTTTAAATAAGGTAAATACAATATCAGATGAATGACAGCACAAGTTGTTCTTCATCCAAATTAATGCCAAGGTCTGGCTGTGGTCAGAGCATTTTTAAAAAAGAAAACAATCAAACAGGAGCTTCAGCTCAGACTCTACAGGCCTCAGTTAGCATGTTAAACTTTAAATTTCATGACAGTACAATTAGAAAAAGACTAAACAAGTATGACTTGTTTGGAAGTGTTGCCAGGAGAAAACCTCGTCTCTCTATTCTCTCTAAAAAGAACATGGCAGCACAGCTTAGGTTTGCAAAGTTATATTTGAACAAACCACAAGATTTCTGGAACAATGTCCTTTGGACAGATTAAACCAAGGTAGAGATATTTGTCTATAATACACAGCTTCATGTTTGGTGAAAAAGAAACAGTCTATCATCACAAACACCTCATACCAACTGTCAGGCACGGTGGTGGAGGGGTGATGGTTTGGGCTTGTTTTGCAGCCACAGGACCTGGACACCTTACAGTCATTCAGCCGACCACTCGGCTGAATGACTTTAGCTGTTTGGCCCAGATTGGGTCATCCAACAGGACAATGACCCCAAGCACAGCAGCAAATCTACAACAAAATAAAATAATCAAGGTTTTGCAAAGTCCAGTCAAAGTCCAGACCTCAACTTGACTGAAAAGCTGTGGTTGGATCTTAAGAGAGCTGTGCATAAATGAATGCCTGCAAACCTCAATGAACTGAAGCAACGTTGTAAAAAAGAGTGGGCCAAAATTCATCCACAATGATGTGAGAGACTGATAAAGTTATACAGGAAATGATTACTTCAAGTTATTGCTGTTAAAGTTGGTTCTACAAGCTACTGAAGTTCCTGGTCTACTTAGTTTTCACACACTGCTTCTGCATTTTGACTTCGTTTTAGTTAAATAAATAATGACAGTGTAATATGTGTTGTTATTCATCTGAAGTTGTATTTAAATAATTTTAAGACCTGCTAAGGACCAATTTTTTTTTTATCATGTCCTCATATGTAAAACCTTGAATTAACAGAGGGATTACTGTTTTGTTTTATTTTTTTGCAAAATAACTATTGATCGAATCTTTTTGAAATTTGGAAATTTTACAGATGTGGTGACTTTTTGGTTAATTTTTTTAAAAATTCCATAATATTTGCCAATTTTTTTCCCAGTGCTTTGGTTTATGGCTAAATATGTACAAAACTAATTTCCATCTGCCTTAGATGTTTTTTTGTTTTTTTTAGTACTGGGTAGCATAACCTTAGCGTGTGTTAGCATTTGAAAATAAGCTGGTGATCATAGTAACAGTTACCTGCTTAATACTGTTAGTGTAAACCACCTCAGTGGCTGACCAGAGAGCTGCTAGATTTTAAACTCTTATTTTTATTTAATTTGACATTTATACATAAATGATAAACCAGTTTAATTTACATTCAGTCAGACCTAGAAGCAAGAAGTTGAAATTATTTGTAAAAATTATGTGCATTTGGACAAACAAAGAGGATGAAGACAGTAAATCAGTTGTAATTTTCCTCAATTATTCTTTTAGCCGTCGTCTTTTTTATTAGCTTGTTTTTTCTTTTTCTTGATGTCTTTCTCCTCTCTGTTTGTTCAGGATGAAAAGGCAGAGGGTTTTGTCAGTCTTCCAGAGTTTAAGATCGACCGAGCCAGTGAATGCCGCAAGAAGTAGTAAGTGCTTTACAAAAAAGGTCTCTTGCATATGTGTGTATGTTATGTGCAGTTCGCATGCTATTGAATGTATGAGTGTGTGCCTGCAAAAATAACCCCCTCTGTCTCTCTAGTGCTTTCAAAGCTTGCCACCCCAAGGTCAAGAGTTTCTACTTTGCAGCAGATGGAGTGGATGACATGAACAGGTAAAGGAGCATGTGCAGGATGAAGGTTATGCAGCAGGGAAGACTCCTAGCTGGGTGGCAAAACAGCACAAAAGACCCTCCAAAAAGTAAAACAAATAAAAAGAAACATGTGTTTCATTTAATGATTAAAAAGGATTTCTGCTTTTGTTATCAAACATTTTAAGACATTTTCAAAGAGGCCAGTTTTGATCTGTGCAACAATGTGTGAAACCTTTTTAAATACCACAAATTTTCATATGCATTGCTCTTTTTATGCAGCACAACACACTAAGGATAATATATCATAACCTATTTTTTGTCTCTTATTCACTTTTTAGCAAATTACCATGGATTTTTTCATCCATAACTCATATGACACGTAAAACATGTTTGATATATCTATCTACTTATTTGGTGTAGTTATGAAGCTGGAGATCAGTTTGAAGGGATCCACTTCTCTACCTTTTCAAACTTTTCGAAAAGCAAAAAATGAAAATAAAAAGGAATAAATATTTATTTCTAAGTCATTATTTATCTGCGCTGTGCACTGTGACTTTGGGACCCCAAACAAGCTCATTATTTTCATCTTTAATTATTTTTTTGTGTATATTATGAAATATTCCTGATTATTCCCTCCTTCTGTTAGGTGGCTGAGTCGTCTCAACATGGCCGCTGTGGGTTATGCAGAGCGAGAGAGGATACGCCAGGAGCAGGGTGAGGGGTCATTCAGTGACTTGGTGAAGGGTTCTTCAAAAGATGTCTGCTGCAAGATGTCATCTTTAGCCACAAACACAATGATACTCCTATACCTATTGAACTTATTATTTTCCCAGAATACCCAGATTAATCTCCTGGGGGCTTACTGGGAGAAAAATTTGTTAATGGGCAACTAATGACCCCCTACCACACATGGCTGTTTCATTACACCCCCAGGCACTCAGAAACCAAACAGTAATTTCTGATCTGCTTGTTAATGTGATGCAATTAGCTATTTCTGGAGCCATATGGTCCTTCAGTTCCCAAAAACTAACAAGCACAGAGGAATCATTAAGTTAAAAATGGTCCCATTCTTTCAGCTCCAATGAAGTAATAAGTGTAGATGTTCTCCAGGTATTTTTGTGTCCAGGCACCCATGAAGAAAAAAAGAATTTACAAGGTTAATTTGAATTTAGCAGAAAGTTATTAGTAAGCAAGCAACTAACTGACATCTAAAGAAAATGTTCTAGTAAATGTATTTCTAAAAACATTAAAAAAAATTGTACAGCACTGCTATAACTTTGGACATAAAGATGATAAACTAAATATCCCCAAGGTTTTGGAGGATAATGAAGTGAGGCTAGATGGCATAATGGTCTGCCACTGCATAACTAGCTAGATATTGTGAGGCTAAAAAAAACATACCAGTAGATTTGATATAGAGTATTTAAGAAATTTTACTATGAAGGCTAAATTGTTGTCTACAAATGTAGACACTGACGGTCAGTCAGTGAAGAAAACAACCGACAAAACTACAGACAAGAGAATAAAATGACACCATTTACAACAGAGGTTAGTCATTAATATTTTGGTTTTAATTATTTAGTATGAAAAGATTATGATCCTAAGCTTAATATACCCAAAAAATCTGAAGCATTAAAAAATTGATGTCTGGGACACGGTTAGCTGGAGGCTGCAGCATACTCTGAGACTTCTGAAAAACTTAGATTAAAGGTTTTCTATAGTTTAGTGCTAATAAAAAAAATTTTATGTTAGACACTGAAGTAAATTCAACATGAGCTAGAAGCTACAAATACTGGTAATTTTAAGATTTTTAAGATTTACATATCAATTATTTATGAATAGTTAGATCATAATAAAAACAACTGTTGGCTGCTGACTCACAGAAGATGAATTAATGCTACCATATCTAAGGTTTTCTGTATATTAAATACTTGAAACACAGAAAAAGGTTAAGCTTCTCTTCAAGATGGATGCTAGATGACTTGTCATAGCTGATGTTGTAGTGCTAAACTGTCATGCAAGATGTAGAGTGAGGACCCAAATGCAAAATCCCAAGTTAGTTTCAATAAACAAAAAGCAAGTTTTAAAAGCTGTAATCCAGATTCAAAACTTAGTCCCAGGAAACAAAATTCCACAGACACAAAGAGCCAGGTAATCCAAAACAATACCAGGAATGAACACATAACAGAACTGACGTAAGGGAGGCTAAACAGTACAACACAACAAGGAATAAAGGGAAGACAGGGCAATTTATACACATAAGAGGTAATCTCTAGGACACTGGAGGGTAACTAGACAGAGCCAAAACTAATCCAGACAATGACAGGGAAGAAGTAAAACGTATGACACAAGAGACAAGTAAGCTACCAAAATAAAACAAGAAATGAATAGCAACCATAACTGAAACACGGAAGATGAGTGAACTTAACAGAAGGAGAACACAGAAGGATGAGACAGAGGAAAACGCTAATAAAGTCTTTAAATCCAGACAGTACCAAAAGATAACCAGAGCTGACACTCAAAATACTAGGAAATAACTGAAAATCAAAAGTGAGTAAATAGAAAACAAACCGAAAACAAACCCAAAACAATAAACAAAACTAAAACAAAATCAAGAATTCAACCTCCAACTCAAAACCCTGGGATCATCTAGGGACTGTGGCACAAAATGCCTTATATTAACATTTACAAGATGTAAACCTGACACTTGGGGCATGTTTTCTGCCTCCTGTGGTATTGTGATTGCTGAATGGACCATGGTAAATGAATAGATAGGTGCATAAAGGTGGATGGATGAATGGGAGGTCAGATAGCTGGATAGATGGGTAGAGCACTGCCTAAATCAGAAATACTATTTTTATCTATTTATTTTATAGTGAGCCTTTGTGCAGCCCTTCAGATCATCCTAGCTCTTCCCTGTTTGGGGCCACACTCCCTTTTGATTCAATTCAAATACATTTTTTTCGTATAGCACCAGTTCCCAACAATAGTCATCTCAAGCCACTTTATTTAGTAAAGTAAAGACCCTAAAATATTAGCGAGAGAACCCCAGTGATCTCTTTTAAGCAAGCACTTGGCAACAGCAGGGGGAAAAGAACTCCTCCCTCCTTATTGGCTTCCCCTAGCAAACAGAAGGTTTGAACAGCAGGTGCTTCTTTGCTCATAGCCAGAACTATGTACGTGACATGACCACATTAGGAACTGTTCTTAGTGACATCATACAGAGCCAAGAGTAGAAAACTTTCTGGAACAGGGATTCAGGGACTTCTACATAAACTGACCACTGACCCCTTATTCGAAACTTAAACCATGTTTAATATGAGCATCCACCACTGTAATATAATATGGTAGAAAATAAGAAAAAGCACAATAGGTTTCCATTAAGAAAAGAAATGTATACAGTCTAAGCAAATGTGTAAAATGTGCATACTACTACAAATACATAGGATGGGTGCATGGATGGATGGATGGGTGGAAGGATTCTAGCTGGATGAAAGGATCTGACAGTATGCGTGTGGGTTTCCTGCAGATTACTGGAGTGAAAGTGAACATGAGGATGACGCCGCCTCCAGCCCCAAACAGGACAGTCCCCCACCTCCATATGATACCTACCCACGGCCTCCATCAGTGAGTCACACACACACACACACTGACTATATTACAGCTCACACAAACTGGATACTGTACTCGGAGGCAAAAATCAGGCCTTGTGCTCCTTCCCAATCCACTGTAACAGTTGGAATTATTGCCAATAAAGCCCACAGATAGTGCTGGGGATATATTAAGCATAATTGTTGCTATATTTGAACTTGAAATGGGTTGCTCTACATCATCCGTCTTTGTCTTGGGGCATATTTTTTTAATCATAGGATAAAAAAAAAGGAAGCACCAGCAGCACCTTGTTAGTTCATGTAATCAGAGTTACAAAATACACAGGCTGCTAAGTTTTAAGATAATAATAGAGTCACTCAAACACCCTTCTGCTTTGTCTTCTTGTCTCTCACCTACCATCTCACACACTTATTCAATCAGGCAGTCATGTTGATGAAATCTTTTCTTTGAAGTGTGTCATTACGGTTGAATGAGACAAGGCGATCATTTGATGTCTGCCACATTGTCTCCCTTCCTTTCTTTCTATCAGATGAGCGCCTACTTGGAAGGAGGTCGGACCACTCGTCTGTCGTCCACAGAGACGTCTCGCTCTCGCTCATCCCAGGAGGACTTCCTGTGTGGTGAGCCCCCTGCTGTGGCTGCAGAGCCGCAGTACCACCCTGGTCCTCTCGGGGGAGGCACCACACACAGTGGGAGAAAAGCAGGGGGCAGCAACAGCAGCGACGTGCAGTACAGATGTGATCCTGTAGAGGTGCGTGACGATGTTTAACATTACCTCAGATTCAAGTCCTCCTCAGATGGTCCCATTTCTAGAGTTGAGAAGTTGTTCTTGCGACCTGGGTGTGTAAATGAGCTTTTAAGTCTGAATGTACACTCACCAGCCATTTTACTAGGTATACCTATTCAGCTGCTTGTTAACGCTGATGCCTAATCAGCCAATCACATGGCATCAACTCAATGCAATTACGCATGTAGACATGGGAAAGATGGCCTGCTGAAGTTCAAATGGAGCATCAGAATGGAGAAGAAAGGTGATTTAAGTGACTTTAAATGTAGCATGGTTGTTGGTGCCAGACGGGCTGGTTTGAGCACATGCTTAGATCGCAGTTGTTGTCATCCACTAAAAGTCTCACATCTGGTAAGTCTCGTAGGCCTGCTGAACATAATTTATAATCTGGTTATCTGTTTCTGGTTCCTGTAGTACCGCTCCAGTCCTGCAGGGGGCAGTAGTGAGACAGGGTCCCCGGGCCGTTCTTCATCATCTCAGAGACGCTCTTGGCAGGATCTGATTGAGACACCGCTGACCGAGGCTGGACTGCACTACCTTCAAACTGGACCACTTGGTAGTGCACAAATTTCAGTTCAATTGCTCAAATTTATATACAATGGTGTTAGTGACTCTTTTGGTAACTTATGTTTATTAAACTGTGATTATGTTGTACATAAAGAGCGGTAAACCTAATGTGTTTCTGCACAGCAAAAAGGTGAGCTGATGTAGACCAGAGACTGTATAAAAATGACCACATGATGGTTCCCCAGAATTGAAACCAATTTACCATGACTGGCCCCTAGTGGTTGGTTGCAGAATAGGTCAAAAACCCTGTCCTTACCAAGTTAGTGCATAGAGCATGAGCCAAACTAAAAAAAAGAAAAAAAACACTAAAAATTACGCTTGAAATAACATTTTCCCAAATATAATGTCATTAAATTATAAAGTGTTAATTTAAGTTTGTTTTTCATTAGTTATTAAATATAGTACTATATATAGTAGTAATAAGTATTTGATATTTAGCTAGCTAGCTTGATAACCAGCAGCCACTTATTATTCTTACCTAGAAAATGTATACAGTGAACATCCATGGCAGTCCAACTCTTTTAAGAGGACAATGGCTGGGTTACATGAAGGTCAAAGGGTGCGATCCCATTTCTGCCAGAAGAAAGCTTAGCTTCAATTCCCATGTCTCCACCCCCTGGATTCTGCTGTGCAAACTCTGATTCCATTCTTAGACATTATAAAACATGGACGTAGTTTCAATAATTTCTGGGCTGGAAAAATGAAACGAGTACGAAAGTGCCTTAAACCTGCATTCTCTCTGAAGGCAACCAGATGGCAATAGCTGTGGTTGCAAAAAAAACTTAAGGTCCTATAGAAGTCTTTAGGAAAACGCTCGGTAAACATCAGTAAACACTTCACAGATAATCTCAGTTACTCATTTTGGGTCATATTAAATAAAAAAAAAAAAAAGAATTAATTTTTTTATTTTATTTGTAAATGTTGTTAATACTATGTTTCAAAAAGAAGGATTATACAACCTGTGATAGCCAATGAGCAAGCAATTTCACAGTAAGACCTGCCCCTCCTCATCACATCTGTTTTTTTTTTTTTTTAAACCAAGACAGTGGAAATGCTCATCTTGAGGCTTCAAAACAAGACTTCAGAAACCAATGGATGACATCATGGTAGTTATGTCCATCTTTAATACAGTCTATGGTTCCATAGCTGTTGCCAGCACTTGATGGCAGTTCCCACTTTGAGATATTTTAGCTTCATTTTTTGTACAGGGGAAGAGGTAATAACAGACTGACCATCTTGCTGCACACAGATTATACATTGAGCGATTGATGCTCTAGCAGGAATCTGGCAGGAATGTCAGTTTTTTTCCTGAGCTATAAAATGAATGAATAATTAAATCTTGATAATGTGGTTTGCCACCTCAGTGCTGTACATAGAAACATGCTGTATATTTGGGGTCTTGTATTATTGCCCTTTTTGGAGTTTTACCCCATCAAATTTACCAAAAAGGTTGCTTCATTAAAAGTAACAGAAGTGCAAAAAATAATCTATTTAATTTGAGACTTAGACTGAAATTTTATTAATCGCCAAGAAAATTCAGCAGCAAAGCCCCATTGTAATTTTGGAAGGTCCACATCCACAGAGCAGAATTTCTACTGTTTTCACAGGAATTAGTCTCTGCTCAAGAAAGCGCCCCCATGAAAACTGTCTGCACTATCATCTGTGATCACCAGCTTCAGTTTTACAAGGGCTCCCCCTCATAAATATCAACTTTGATCCCTGACTGTGATGATAGTTGAATATTTTATGAAATCTGGTGTAGAGATGTGCAAGCTTGTGTGTTTTATGTTATCTTGTGTTTTATAGTAATGTCTGTATGTGTTCAGGGTTTTTTCTGATGCTCCAATGTGGACAATGGCTTTAAAGTTTAAAAGGCAATTTTCCTCTGATTCAGTCAGAACACATATAACATAAATTTTACTGTATTGTTTTTAAAGAAATGAGTCATTTTGTATAGTCAATTACAGACACTGAATTGACATTGAATGTATTTTTATCTTTTCGTTGCAGAGGACGCCGTCTTTGCTGAGCCAGGTCCAGGTGGTGGCTCGATGATGGCTGGAGCCGTTTACACTCTTCCTGCTCCGAGGAATGTCCCGTTGCCCATGGCAATGCAGAGGCTGATTCCTATGGCAACCCAGGGAGGGAAACCCCGCAGCTTCACACTGCCACGAGACAGCAACCTCCACACACTCCTCACGCCGCCTGCGAAAGAAGAACAGCAAACACACAATGGTGAGTTCAGGCAGGAGCAGGCGTTTGGTATGAAATGTATACAAGGGCACAGATAGCTTAACACTAATACAGAAGCATTATTTTTATTCAACATGTTTTAACACCAAGCCAAATCTACAATAAAATAAAAACCAGCATTCATACATATTATACAGTGTACAGAGATTTTAGGTACTAAAAATAAAGTGAAGATACTTTCAATTAGCCTTTGAATCAGCCACAACATCTAAACATCTGCATGCTTTAACGAAGTAAAAACTACTTACCAAACAAGCAGTGTTGCGTTGCGTTAGAAGAAAAATAAATTCAAATAATGCTGAAATTTAAATTTTATGAACAAATAGTGGAATTATCTAAATATTTGAAATGTTAAACAGGAATAAATGATGAGATCTCTCAAAAGAATGCATACATGTTGTAATCCTCTTTAAGGGCCATTAGTGAGGTTGCTGCTTTGTTTGAAAGCAAGCAAAAAGCCTCACAATTCAAACAGTGAAAAGCCTGTTAAAATACTGGAATTGAAACAACAGCAGTTCATTACGTTGCCATGAGAGTGCAAGCAGCAACCTCTGTGGCTGAAAACTGAAGCCAATGCGGAAGTGCCCAAAACTGCAGTTTCTCTCATGGCCACTTGAGGCTTGCCCCAAAAGTAAGTCAGTCCCTCTACACTCCAGTGGTAAAATGCCCAACTTTACAGCATTAAAAACATTTATAGCCTGGTAAAAACAAGTGGTTCAGATCTCTATGGATAGCTTCAGCCTTTATAACATTTGTATAGTAGATTCATTTTTTTGCAGAACTAGAATCTAGCCTTACCTCTGGTAATTCAAACCACTGAACTTGACCTCCTTACTGTGTCCGTGGTGTTTTTGCCTTTTAGGGCAATTTAATTTAATTAAATGACAAATAACATTGCCTGCTGTGAGGTACAGTTCATGTTAAGTGAAATTCTAGTATTTTATCTAGTATTTATAACTTAGGGCTCCACCCTTTCTTTCAAATATGGCAACTTGCAGCAGCCAAAACACCAAGGTTGAGGCTTCAGTATGTGTAATCCAAAATCAATGGGTGACATCACATTGGCTACGTCCATTTTTTATATACAGTCTGTGTTGGGGCATTTGTTGAATCACTATGTGCTGCACGCTGTTTTCACTGCAAGAGCCGAAGTCTTCCTCAGTATTAACGGGGGTTTGGTTAAATGGGGTTTCGAACAGTGACAGCTAATTCTGAGCTAGTTGTAGCAATTGATACAAAGAGCTGGAATGAAGTCTGGAAAAAAAAAAACTGCATGTTTGACCTTCTCAATTTCAGTGAATGACATAAAAGATTTTATGTTGGGGATTAATTCAGTAAAAGAAGCTGGTACTGCTCTCAGTGATGTATTTTTTGGGTAACAGCAGAGAGGAAAAATGTGTCTCACTGTGAATGACAGCCACTAGAGACTGAGGGGGGAAAAAAAGGAATTTTTTTTTAAGGTGAAGACGTCAGCACATGTGCCAGATATAAAAACTGCTCTCAGGCAGACACATATCCATTTAAATCATCATCAGTATTAAACAGAGCACACTGCAGTCATACATTGATCTAATGAGGCTAATGACATCATGGTGCCAAGGTGAGGCAAGCAGCAGATGAAAAGAAAAGACTAAAAGAGTAAATAAGACTTATTTATGTAATCGCATGATATATGTTGCATTTGTTAGGGAATGGATTGAACAATCAATAATGATGTGAGCGAGGAAATAAAACTGCCAAAGTGAAGAGGGCGTCCCTGAGGCTGACAGGATTTTCCCCTCATTAATAATCCTGCTGTGACTAATACAAATCATTACACAGTGTAGTAGACATGTCGAGGTGTGCTGCTGTCCTCCAGTGGTTGATCTGAAATATAACTCAAGCCCCTCCTCAGCCTTTCAGCTTCTAATCCTGTGACAGATATGAAGCAAAGAGTTAAAATCAACATTAAGTGTGCGGCTCTCTGTTTCCCCTCTGACTGATCTGAAGGTGGCGGTGAAGGTGCGTCCTTGGGCGACCTGTTTCGTGCGTGCGAGCAGGGTGGGGTCTGTCCTCTGGGTCGGGGGTCGGAGTCCAAAGGTCAGTCAGAGTTCAGGCAGTCATTCCTTCGAAGGGCCGCGGACCCTCAGCTCAACGAGCGCCTGCACCGCCTCCGCATACTGACCTCCACGTTGAAGGTTGGTCCTCACTCTAATTCACATAGACACACATGTGCAAGAAGAATACGGGGGCACGCCAAACACATGCACGCTTACAGAAGCACAGAAGTATTTCATTTCAGTCTTCCGATAAGACGACTGACCTATCCCTAACCTCTCACCCAAACTCTTGTAGATGTACAATACACATGTAGACACCAGGTTTGTGAGATGCGTTTCTCCCGCCGTCATATTGCAGCAGCTTTCTGGCCATTTGAAATAGTATAAAAAACAAACCTTTGTAAAAACATTTTACAAGCAAGAAGTTATATTGAATTTAATACATCAAATCAACAAGTAAATTGTTATTCTCTCCTGCGAGTTTACTACAATTAGTTAAAAAAAGAAAAACAAAAATGTAATTAAAGTAGTATTTGTTTTTTCTGGTGCATTTATTTTCAGTTGTACAAAACTAACTGCTAATGCAGTGTCTTGCTGATACTCTAGATGTATTGTAATTTTTAAAAAAAGACCGTATTTCACTACAGAGGTTAAGAGCAGAATTGTATACTATGTATGCATGTAATGTTTAACATAAAAAAAGAAACAAAGCTAGAAGGGCACGCAGACTTCCACCACCATGAAACCACAGACTGTATATAAAAGATGGAAGTAGCCACCTTGACATCACCTGCATTTTTTTGGACTACTTTTTTGAACCCTCGAGTTTTCCATTTGAGTTTTCATGATCTTGTTTAAATTGCTTAGTTAGAAAAAAACTAAAAAAAAACAGATGTGACTTGTGGAGAAATCTTACCAGCTTACTGTTGTGTTGGCTAGCTTGGTAAGCATATATAATTTACCGTGATAGCCAATGAAATGCTAATTTTGGTGAGTGGAAAACAGGTTTAACAAAATACATCTGCCATAATAGGGGTACAGACGACTCCTTACAGTGTCTTTGAGTATAACTGAAAGCTAAATAAGACAACATAATTCATCTTAAACTTAAAGCGGTCACACCCTTAATTATACATCTGGACATTTTAACATGTGTGTCTATGGAGATTGACTCACTGTTGGAGGCAGCCTCAAGGGGCCATTTGAGAAGCTGCAGATTTTAGGCACTTCTGCATTGGTTTCATTTTCAGCCCTTCTTTGAAATAGGTGAAACGTTTGACTAGGACACAGTAGGATGGTTAACAGAGAATTACACTGGGAAATAGAGGATCCTGGTAACATAGACACACTCCCAAAATTAATGGTTGCTGACTAAAAACGACAAAATGGACACTAGTTAGAGGAGTTGCTGCCAGTGGGTACTCACCCAAACAATAAAGACATAGGAACAGCAACTTGTGAGTCTGTAGCTTAGCAAAATGTCAGTTTTGTTGAACTTTATTTATTTTCTTCTCATAGAACTCCATTTTTGTTAAATGAAACACCATATTTCATCTCGTGTTACTGATCTTATGGGTCATAGTCCTCTAAAAGCTTATCAGAGCCTATTTTCCCCCATTCTTTGTTCATAAACCTTTTGAACTGTAAAGTTTCTTGAAATAATGGTTTACTTCAGAAGTTTGTATGAAGGTCATTCACCTAAAGGCAGAATGTGCTGCTTCTAAAACTGAAATTTTTGTCCTTATCCGTTCAAAAATAAAACATTTTTTGAAACTATTACAGGACAATAGAAGAATGACTATCACCGTGAGGATTTATTTCATAATGATATATTTATGATCATTTCTGACTTTGATGCACACATAAACACACACTCACATGCTGGAAGATGTCTGTCTTGTTAGTTTTAGTGGCGTTATCTGTCACAGTGTGTCTCCTCAGAGTCTTCAGATGTCAAGCAGCCGTCTGTTGCTTCATGCTGTCTGAGCACCAGTGATGCTCCCGGGCTGGGTGGCTCTTTTGCTGTTTTTTTCTGTCTCTAGAGTTTGTTTCTCTGTTGCTTCCTCTATGTATGTGGGTGGGATGGCAAGCGAGGGCATGGAGGCTTTGTCGCTTGCAGGTACATTAGCTTTTTTTTTTTTGCTTTTTTGTCTGGTTGGGTGGAGGAGCTTACGTGTTTGTTCCTTGTCTCGCGTCTTTTAAAGGTATATACCAAGCTTTGGGGGGAGTATGGATGAAAAGTTTCTCCATCAAATAATCTTCAGAAGACACTACAGTGACCCTGGTAGAGGCTACACTTAATTGCTATTTACAAGGGATCAGGTTGGATTTGTGCGTTCAAGCAGCATCAACATATCTGCAGTGGTTGCTGTGGAAACAACAAAGGCTTGCATATTTTCTGTGTGTCTTTCTATGTATTAAAATTGGACCAAAACAACACGATACATTTTAATGAGAATGCAGTGCAGAATTTCCCAGTTGCATCAGGAAATAATAACAAGAAGAGAAGAGATTCATATATGCTGTTTAATAACGGGATCAACACAAAGTTAGAGATCATGAAGTGTTAACTTACTTAAAATAATCTACTGCTAACTCAACAGTAATTGAAGCAACGTATATTTCACCATCACAATATCACTGTCATATATCAACATATCATCATTGCCTTTCATAATTTATTAACAATTATTTCCCATGTAATTAAGAAAAGAAAGTTGACAATTTCCTTACAAAAGACTTTGTAACGCCTGATGGATTTGGAATTTATTAATTGTCAGCTAATAAAATAAACACTTAGATAAGAGGCTTTGATAAGTTATAAATAAAAACAGATCCAATGAATGTGTTTGCTGAACACACAGAACCAAAACATCTGCTCTTTTATAACTCAAAAGGGAACTTGCTTTCAAATAGGCTAATACAAATGTTAGGCATCTAAAATTAGAATTGTAAGTACAGTAGAGAATTAATAAAAAAAATAATTAATTTATATAAAATGTCCCCACTTATTGACGTCTAGGGAAAAGGTGATTTTTCAATAAACTAAGTTTTATATAAATAACACATTCTTCTAAATGGTTATAACCTTTTTTTTTTTTTAATATGACCTTTTTTAGTTCTTAAAATTTAAAAACACTTAGAAAGTACATTTACTCAAGTATTGCACAGTTTGGAACTACTTGTACTTTAGTAGTTCAATTTTATGCTACTTAAGTATAGGCATGTTGTAAATCCACTGCATTTACAGCCTAGTATTTTAGATTATTCTTCATAATTATCACTAGTTACTTTTGGTAGTTGTGTGTATTCTGATGCTTTTGATGCTTCTGTACTTTAAGTTCTAACCCAGGGAAATGCCAACACTTTGACATGTGCAAATTGTTCTTCTAAAAGGTATATTTTTAGCTTAATATTTAATTATTTTTTGTGCTAACTATACAAAGGTTATTACTAATGTGCAATTAAAAGTGCATTACTCAACAATAGTGCATTTTGTGTCTTTATATACAGCATAATACCCAAAAATATTGTTTTAGTAGGTTTTTAATAGTTATCCTACAAATGGGTTAATAAATAGGAGATAATGTACTGAATGATGAACTATGCAGTAATTTCATGGTGTTTTAAAATGGGATAGTCAGATTTACTGAATTATTTACACTGAATTACTTCAGAAATAGCCCATGCATTAATCGTGACTACACATGAAAGTATAATGAATATACCTACTAGAACAATGACAGATAAAAATTGTTGTTTTTTAGTGTTCTTACAACTAAACGTGCAAGATCATCAAATGTCAAATCTCCCCAAATCTTAGTGTATCCCCATAAGTGTGTGTCTTGCTTTCCGTGTGTCTGCGTCTTAAAGAAGAGCGATATTATGAAAAGTGACCCGCCACTCCTGTGTTTCTGCATCCTCATAGGACAGGGAGGGGGAGCTAGCGCTGATTGACAGACTGCTGGCCAATCCCCAGCTGTCGTCGGCAGAGTTCCAGGAGTGGAAGAAAGCCTATCAGGAGCTGTTCACTCAGGAGCCGAACTCGGCCGCCGAATCAGATCCTGGCCCACCCCTCACCCCGTTGCTCTCTCACACGCACTCCTACATTGAGACGCACGTCTGACGCGCAAAGCAAAAGCAACACACACGCTTAAATTGCTCTCATCACCTGATTTTGGATTAAGTTGAACAAATTGCAGCTGATGCTTTGAAGCATCAGGGTTGCGATCAGAGAAATCTTAGTGATGGACTGAGTCGAGAGGCGAGAGTAGGGATGCGCTTTGAGCAGTTGCAGTGTAACAAGTGCAACATGACAGCTTTTTGCGGAGACCCTCATGTCACATCAGTCTTCGAGCTGATTGGTTATGCCAGTCCAGCTGGCTCGAGGGTGAACACTAACACTGATTCTTGAGTATTACATGTTAGCTTTTGTGCTCCGTACCTAAAATTCTCTCCATGGAAAAACCATATAAAGAAGGATCTTCATCATCTTTGTACAGACTTCTCATCCAGTGGGATTACAGAGTCGTATCTTTCTCTATCCTGCTTATTGTGCCATGTTCATACTGACTGCACAGTGTCTCATAGACGGTCTAATAGCCACATACATTGTATTCTTTCAAGCCTTATACTTGATGTCTATGATGATATTTACTGTACAGTGAGTGCTACAGCAGACAACAATAAGCAAAGATCTTTTTTAAATCCATTAGTTTCAGTTTCTATCTAGTTTTAGAGACTTTTGTTTGTGCTGGTTTGGTAGATTCATGTACTGTGCTGGGCTGGACCTGAAGCATGCACACTCCTCCTTGAATAGGACCCATTTGAGGGAAAAATCCACCCTAAAAAGCTTTTAACTTCAATTCACACTATGAGAATGCAGTATGCCTGGTTTTGATTTATCCACTATTTCCACCTGCTTTCACAAGCCTTGATTTAATACTTTATAATTTGGCACGTGCACATTGAAGAACCACATACATTTGGAAAAATAGGACACTAAATAAATTTTGATCCATTTTACTGGTATAAACAGGCATATACAGTTAGTCTTGTTGCTGTGAGAATGAAAGAGCCTTTGATGATGAAGGGAGTTTTTAAATGTCTTTAAATTATATTTAAGTTTTACACAGTAGTAAATAAAATAATACTTTTATCAATTTAAAAACAAAGGTAGCTACTATAAACTTCTAATTTTGTGTTTCTGTAGTACAAATGTTGCTTTTTTATGATCATTGACATTTTCACATGTAGGTGAAGATGGCACCTACTGTAACAGTAGGTGCCATCTACAGAAAGAGGGAAACACAGTGTTAGAAGACTTTACTTAACATCTCTTGCAGTGATGGTAAAACAAAGGTTTTGTCCCACATTAAAATTATTAATGCACTGCAAATTATATATTTGGTCTAACTGTCTAACTATAGATGAAGCTCCTAAATCTGAGAAAACTACTCACTGATGAGTATTTTTTTTAGCTTTTACAGATATGGATAAAAAAAAAAAAAAACCAGATATGGATGTTTACTAGATTAGGGGTGTATAATAAAAGAAGTAAAACCCTGTTTCACCAATGTGCAGTTGCCAGCTCCCAATCTAGAACTGGTGCCATAGCCAAAAATATGGCACCAGCACCACAAAATTACTGGACCCAAAGTTGGAACCACTGACATTAGTGACTATGGGAAGATCTGATGCAAGAAATTTACCAATGATTGGCAGATTCAGCCAACAGATTTGGTTAACTATGATAAATAAACCCAACTTTTCATATCTTCCAAAATGTGGGCAGGTTTTAAAAAAGGCTCCAATCCAGAACCGGGACCACTTAGTGTAAAAAAAGAAGTAAGAAATGAAGAGTTGATCCTAACCTTAGATCTAAAGTAGGTTAAACTAAAATGACTGCCTCCATCAACCAGTTGTTGCTTCCATGTCTGTCCAGACTTGACCTTTAACGTTTTGGATATA
Organism: Heterochromis multidens; assembly: GCA_015108495.1. Classification (NCBI taxonomy): domain Eukaryota; kingdom Metazoa; phylum Chordata; class Actinopteri; order Cichliformes; family Cichlidae; genus Heterochromis; species Heterochromis multidens. The sequence goes on along the minus strand of VUQS01032218.1, from coordinate 16,500 downwards.
AAATGTTCTCACTTCAGCATTTAGACATTTAGCTGAAACTGTCAGATTATTGCCAAAAGTGTGTTTTGACCTTTGACCTCCAAAATCTAATCTGTTTATCTTTGAGTTCAGGTGCCAAAATTGAAGAAATATCCTCAAAATTTTTAAGAGATATCAAGATTGCAACAATGCAATGAACTGATGGACGAAAGCCATAGAAACATGCTGCCTCTAGTACTTGAGTTTTGTTTTTTTCAGTGAGATATGTAGTAGATTGCTACATTAAACCAATTTGTGTTTCAGATAAAAGCTTTTATTTTAAATGTATCTTTTTTGATATTACCTTAAGTAAAACTTTCATTACCACAGGGGGGCATTTTTCCATTGGGTATGTGGAAATGTTTGATATTTCCTTTTAGCCCAACCCCCATTTCCACAGAAGGCTTTGCCTTTTGCAGGCCACCTTTGTAATGGCTCAGTCACACTAGAGTAAACATTTGGTGGTTGCCTGGTAATTGCTTTCAAGTTTTTTGCTTTCAGAAACTGATTGTAAATAGTTGCAGCAACGAACTCGTCACCCAGAGGCTGAGTGTAATACCCTGTGCAATACCCTCACAGTCTGACTCGGACTGACTGCAATCACTCTCAGACAGATTGGCAAAGGTTTGCCCATAATTTCCATCTAATTTATAAATGCAGACAGATTTCCAGCATGTTGCAATCAATCTGACTCAGTCTTCGCTGATGAGAGCAACTTGTCTGCAACACATCTCTTTGAATTAGGGGACTCAACTCAACTGGTTGCAAGCTGGCTGCTCTTTGGTTATATTCCTGTATAAAAGAAAGGTTGCCGAACACCTATGTCATTTTGCAATTAAATCACCGTCCTGCAGCAACAATATCACTAATTGTGGAGCAATTTGTGAGTTTCTGTTTCAGTTCTATGAGGTTCTGGCTGGACTCTGAATGGAAGAAGTTAATGTGAATTTCTGTTTAATGTGAATTTCTGTGTGGGTAGATTGCAACAGATGATAACAGATTTGCAATTTTTATAGATTCTTCCCGTTAATCACCATATTATCACAGATTGCATATTTTTGCCAACTTGACCCCATTCAATCACAAACTGATAGCAGACTGGTTCCATCTCATTGCTGTTTTATCGCTGTCTTGATGCACCAAAGTCGGTTTGAAGACAACAACTGACTGCAAATGGTTGCAGATCTGGTCCCCGTCCTTGAACCATTTCAAAGGCAACAAGATTGTAAGTTCTTTGTACACGGTCGTAATAATTTTGGTCGTGCAGAAATCTCCAGCCACTGTTTTCCCTAGTGTGACTGTAGCATAAATAAAAATCTTGTGGTAAAAGTGGTATGGCCCAGCCTTTTTTCAAGTTTACTTGATATTTTTTCGACACAATGCATAGATTTGTTTGTACATGAAGTATTAGTGGTTGTTTCTTCACATTCTCTCAATAGCTTTAGTTAATTTGAGAAATTTTTAAACAATGTTTAAAATGTGGAAATTTACAAAAAGTATATTTAACTACAGGGTCAGTAAAGTCTATGGGAAGACTTTATAATGTCTTTCATTCATTTCATTCTCTAAGCCATAATATCATTGAGATATGTTAATTGGAAAACTTTAAATGAAAGAAATTTAATAGACATACACAAATCTTACTGTAGGTTTGGATTTGCACAAATGTGGGTTTAAATAAGAGCGCATTTCTATTCAGTTTTTAGGTCATTGCTACTTCTGGACGTGGACCTGTTAGCTTTCTTTGGTTTTCAGTGCCTTATATGGCCACTATCATCCACACTAGCAGAGATACAGGTGAATGAGCTCTGGAAAGTTTCTCTGCTTCACCCCAGAAGCCTCCATAAGATCCTGAAAAATCTCTAAAGCAAAACAACAAAGCAAATAGACCTTTTTTTTTAGCACAGAATAAATTTCTGAACATCACAGATTTGTAGTACTTTACAGAATGTAAACATTCCTAAGGGTGGATTTTTCCTCAGAGACCGTTTGGCTCTCTGTATCCTGCATGTCGCATAGAAAATATGAGGCCATATTTGCATAGGAACTGAAATATGAATCTAATAAAAATATATTAGTTTGTTATTTGTAGGCTATGCTGTTGCCAAAAGACTTAATACTCAGAGTCAATGCACAAAACTATGAAAGCAATCATAAATACATATAAACACACACACACACACTAATAAGCACATAGACTGAATGCTCTTTCTCTGCTGCTGCCCGTGGTTGGTTGTAGTAGCATGTCTTTGTTATAGATGAAAACAGTATTCTTTTCCTGTTTTTGTGTTTGAAATCTTTACATTCAGTAGATCTCTATTTATAGAGTGCAAACTAAGTGTCTTGGAAGATAGTCTCTAATTCTAATTCAGTTTTTTTTTTCTTTTTGGACAGACTGTCATTGAGTAAAGATTGTTTAATGTTCAATCTATAAATTATGGTTAATTAAAAAAACAGTATTTATTTATGTAATCATTCTATATGCTCTCTTGGAAGATGAGGATGGATCAATAAAAATTTTGGTCATTTCGATGAAGGTGTTTTTTTTTTTTTTTTTTTGGTTTTTTTTTTGAAAGGGGGTTTTTTTTTTTTTTTTTTTTTTTTCTCCCCAAAAAGG
>VUQS01032218.1:0-13845 GCA_015108495.1 Heterochromis multidens | reverse complement strand
CATTATCTGACAGTTCAGTCAGAAACATGCACACGAGTGGCCTGCTGGAGGTTCAATTCAATTCAATTCAATTTTATTTATATAGCGCCAAATCACAACAACAATGCCAGAGCCCCAATTTGTAGGGCTCTGGCATTGCTCCTCCTGTTCCTCCTCACACAAAGGAGCAGATATCGGTCCTGCTGCTGGGTTGATGTCCTTCTACAGCCCCGTCCAGCTCTCCTTATGTGACAGCCCATCTCCTGGTATCTCCTCTACACTCTTGAAACTGTCATGTTCCTGGGTTTTGTGTTCTGTGGTTTTGTGAGTCATTTGTTTTAGGTTTTGTGTAATAGTATTTCCTGGTTGGTCTCTAAGGTTTTAGTTCATATCTAGTTCTGTTCATGGTTTCAGTTTGGTTCATATTTCATTCCTTGAGTTCCTGTGTATTCTTGCCTCCCTTGTGTTTCCGTGTCTTGTTTAGTCTTGTTTAGTCTTGTCTCCATGTTTGTTTGTCTTTTGTCTCTCTTTCTCAAGTTCGTAGGTTTAAGTCTTTGTCTCGGTGTCAGTTATTTCCTGTTTTATTTTGACGGTCTCTTGTCTCTTGTGCTGTATATTTAGTTCTAATTAGTTCCAGCTGTGCTCCCACCTGTTTCCTCTTCTCTCATTACCTGGTGTGTATTTATTGTCTGAGTCTTCCCTTGTCCTTTGTCGCGTCCTCCCAGTATGCTGCGTGCTCCTTTGTTCCGGGTCTTCCCCTAGACTCCTAGTGTTTGTATTCCTGGCTCCAGCCCTGCCTTGTTTTTGTATTTTTGCATTTTTGAAAAGACTTCAGCATTAAAGCTGTTTGTTCATGCCCTGTCTCCTGAGTTCTGCATTCTGGGTCCATATCCTGCCTGCCACACAGTGTTACATGACACTGTCCAGGGAGACAAAGCAAACCTTTTTGTGATGGCTCGTATGGATGTGCCATGGATGAGCTGGACTACCTGTGCAACCTGAATGGGCTGCAGGTACCATTTCACTAATGAGGACACTGGCAAGGAGAGAGCAATGGTCTGTAGCCACCACCTGCAAAACCATTCCCTTTTTGGGGTTGCCTTGGTAAATGGTAAATGGACTGATTCTTATATAGCGCTTTATACAATATGCCTCATTCACCCATTCACACAAGCACTTTTTCTATGCTTAAGTGCTTTCTATCGAACAATCACACTCTGATGGATGCATCAGAGAGCAACTTAGGGTTAGTATCTTGCCCAAGGATATTTGGCATGCAGACCGGAGCAGCCAGGGATCAAACCACCAACCTTCCGATTAGTAGATGACCTGCTCTACCTCCTGAGCTACAGCCTCCCCACCTTGTTGTTTCTTCTCTGTCACTTTTATTTGCACCGAAAGTTTATGCTTCCTAACTAATTTCCCTAAAGAATAACTGACTGGCTTTGTGTTATACTGTGATAATCGAGTGTTCTCTTGATTTCTTTGAGCAGCGTATTTGACTGATCAGTTTGCAAACAGCATGGGTTGGAGCTTGTTTTATTTAAATTTGAATAGTTAAATTTATTGGTCTTCATCCAAATAAATCTGAGGGCCTGTGAAATGATTGATGGGAGAAGAAAGAAGGAACTTTTTGGACATTTTCCTGTGAAATATTAATAATGCAGTTAGTCAGAGATCTAAACATTGCTTTTTGCAATGTCAGGACAAGGTTTACCGTACATGTCAAAATTGTTGGAAACAACTTATTTGTTCTTTGTAACTGCTTTATATTATGATTGTTAATGTATGTTTTTTATTTTAGGACGAATCATATACACTCCATCCGTTCATTTTCTTAGCCGCTTATCCGATTCAAGATCATAGGAAGGCTGGAGCCTATCCCACACAAAATAAGCTACATTCGGCTGCTCCCTTATTCACAGGGGGTCACCACAGTGGGTAGCTCCACATGTTTTAATTTGGCAGATTTTTATGCTGGCTGCCCTTCCTGATGCAGCCCCAAAGGGACTTATGTCAACATCTCAACAGTAAAATCTTTCTATAAATTAACTGGTAAATAAATGCAGTGGACCCAGTGGAAAAAATACATCCTTTCCCTCTGATATGTTGTAAAAGTAGAAATACTTAAGTAAAGCACAAATTAGTACTTGAGTAAATCTACTTGGTTTCTTTCCACCATTTAGAAATTCAAATCAAGTCTCTTCCCAGTTATCTGTGGACAACTGGGAAGAGACATAGATTTATTCTATCTTCAGACCCATCTCTGCTTAGTCTTGGACCAAAAACTGTTCTGAAACCAGCATTAGGTTTCACTTGAACATTTTACATGAGGTTAAAGCAGATTATCTTCAGTGGGGTAAATGAGGCTAAAACTGCTTATATTTAGCTCAGCTACATAGTTGACCATGTGGTGCACCATTGGGCTGCATTAACTTGATTCTTCTATGCTGAGCAACTGCAAGGGCTGTGATGTTTAACAGTATAGTATATTTTATTAGAGTGTCATCGCTAATTGCTGTTTTTGCTTTGTTGGCTGGGATGCTCAATCATAACTTTCAATTAAAATGCAGCTCCAGCTCTTCACTCATGCATTTTAATATCCTGTACAGATGTGAAAAAAAAATAACATCTGTACAGTTTTTCAGAGTGCTGTAAAACCTTTCTTTTTTACATAACTTTGTGTATTATTGATACCAAAGCTTAAAATAATCATCTAGCTAATTATCTAAACCAAAAAGTTGAGGAAAAAAAAGTTGAACTAGGAGTAATCATTTAATTAGACAAATGAGTCCCAGCTGTTACCCGAGCCAGAGAAAACTTCTTCTCTGATGTAATTTTGTCATAAATACACATTATAGCATGTTAGCTTGACATTAACATTTGTTTAGAAGATTATTTTTAATCAAATGGGGTCAAAGTAAACACACCAAAGCGAATCATATTTGCGCTTTTATTCTTTGTTTCTTAATAGTAATTATAAAATATCTTCGCTGGTTTTGTGAGTGCTCTGTCCAAAATTCAAACTGCAGATTCACTACATCATGATAAATGATTATAAATTGGAATGCTAAAATTTTTCATATCTGCATTAAAATGGCATTAAATTTGAATAATGTTTTGACAGGAATATGTAATTTTTGAAGTCCTTTTTTGATGCACTATACTGGGGGGCAGGGGAACAGAGCTGAGTGAATCTTTCAGACATTCATTTAACTGAGATGGTATTCTAAATAAGTAATATTTATGTAGACAGCACAGTGTGCATTCAGACTTAAATGGAAGCAGATACAAGCACAAAAGTGCATCAGTAATGATCTCCAGCAGGTTACCAAGCTATTGCCAACAAATGCGTATGATTTCTCTCTAATGCTTTTCTACTCTGCAGCTTCATCCTTCTTTGTCCATTTGGCTTTCATTGCAGATGAAGTGGAACAAGAAAACAGAAAAAGAGGCTCACACAGTTTCCTTGTTTTGTTCCTCTTTCTATATCTATAAAAACTTCAATTATTCATAAGTATGCAGCAATGTTGCACAACTTCTATCTGCAAATTCTGTAAGATATTCCCCTTAGTTTTGCTGTTCTTGCTGTTTCAGTAATGCCGCCCTCACCTTCATCACCTTATCTCCTGTTTTTTGACTTCTCTATTCCATTCCGCAGCTTGGCTCAGCCTCATCCTGAAAACTCATCTGTTCAAGTATTACCTTTTTCCCACTGAATCTGTTTACGTCCCCTGCTTGTTCTCAAAAATCCCCTTTATCACCCTCCTTATCTCTTGTTTTTCTTAGTGCACAGTTATTTTAGTGTGACACCTTTTGAAATATTTGGTGATCCTTTCCTTTTACACACTGTAATCAACTTTCAATGAACTAAATTAATCTGAATCAATCTGACATGGACTCAAAAAAGCTGCAATAAAAATGCTAAAGTGCTCAGCCTGCATAGTTTGTTCTTGAGGTGTTTAGTTAGGCATGCTGATCTACACTTCATACTGAGTTAGTTAAAATATTTCTATGACTGTCTATAGAGCCAGGAGAAGGTTAGATTAGCCAAAGACCATAGACGGCGTAAAATATGGATGTAGCCACTGTCACGTCACCCACTGGTTAGTGAAGTCCCATTTTGAAGCCTCTGGCTCATTGACTAACAACTTTTCAATCACGAGTCGCTAGCCAATGGCCATATCCTGGATAATGGACTCAATGATTTATTCAGTAGGTGAATGAGCGCATAAATTCATTAGGAAAGTGTTTACAGAGCTCAGGGTCAAAGCCTGGTTTCCTGAAAATCTTTTTGCAACCACAGGAGTGGCCCCCTAGTGGTGGTTAAAAATAATGCATGTTTAAGTCATTTTGTGGGCTTCACCTTTTAGACCAGGAAACTATGTACATCTTTTATACTATCTATAAAAGACAACTTAGTTGACAACTTTTATTATGAAAAAATAATAAAAAATTATATGCAGCTGCAAAACATTTTTTGCCTTTTAAAACCACATGTTCCACATGTGACTACTCTGCAGTGGGCTATTTATCATTATTTGGTGCTTTAACTTTGCATTTCCATTATAATAATACCATGTTTAGGTTGCATTTGTGGAATCACACAACAACAACAACGGAAAAAAAAGGGATTAAAGAAACTTCTTTTAATTTAATTGTTTAGTGATTTTTATTACCAATAATTAAAGGGACCAATTATGAACTGGAAGAAGAAAATCTATCAGCATGTAGGCATACTTTGAAAATAGTAGTAGTTTGAAAATAAAGCTATATAGTCCTCTTTACATGAGTTTTTCTATTGACAGTGTAAAACCATGCCACCAAGAGAAAATGTTTCATTTTTCTACCCATGTTTATTCAAATTAATCAAATTAAAAAGTAACCTACTTTTTAACCAATAAAGGATTTAGCAGCTTAATAGCTTTAAAAATTGTAAAAAAAATAATAATAACGTAAAGCCAGTTTCAGGCTGCAGATTGAGCCTACTGCTAAGCCAGCAGCTTTGAGGGTGAAAGCAAACAAATCTGTCTACAAACTGTTAAATTTGCTATTTTAAATTTTAATTCTCTATTTTCCACTGCAACTTTTGATTTATTGGATTTGGAATCCAATAAATACTGGGGGGGACTCAAGACTAGACATTTATGTGTATATATATCCGTTCTAGCCACTGCTATTGAGGTTCAGCAAAATTAAAAGGATAAGACAAGTGATAGATTGGCTATGATGTAAAGTTTAGTTAACAAAAGATCAAAACTTTTTAATGTTAAAAAAACAACCGCTTTTTCCATTTTCATATTCATGTAGTTTTTGTCAAAGCCCCAGGGAGCCACTGGAGAACGGCAAAAGAGCTGCATGTGGCTCTGGTTTGAGAAGTGTGAGAGGTATACTACTAAATTCAGTGCAGGCTTTTTTGTGTTAGCTGGCTTGACAAAACCGAAAACCCCAGAAAGAGATATTGGGTATCACAACACTGGTTCTGAACTTTCTTTATTAACTTAGGCTTTATGCTTCAGGCTTTGTGCACACTCACATAAAAAGGGGCGTTTGATGCATCTTTTGACTCTTCTGCAGAAAATGAACCAGCTACTCCAATCAGAGACATTATCAGAGGAACGAGTGACAGAGATCTATAGAGAATATAAAAAATATAACAGTAGAATGCAACATTGCTGCTGCAAATAAGACGAGAGAGTAAGCCTAATACTGCAGAAATTGTTAATTATGTGATTTGATTACCACAAGTGCACAGAGCAGTAATATATTTGTATTACTGCTCTGTGTGCTGTTGGTGCTGCTGTTTGTTTTTAAATTGATAGCCACATTAGAGCTCTGAAACTTAAAACTGCATGCACTTAAACATTAGAGGTTACTCAGTGTGCTCAGCTCTGACTGCGTCCCTTGATATCCTCGGTCACAAATAGCTTACACGTGTAACTGATCAGTTTTCCAATCTGTGTTGTAGTAGCTGCAATTCTAGCAGTGTTAAATGTTAAAAAAAAAAAAAAAGATTTGGCAGCAGGACTAGGACCAAACCTAATAAATAAATAAATAAAATTAAAAATTAAAAAACATCTATATTTTCATCTGAATATGAATACATGCATATTCCAGTCATAATGCAATGCACTGTTTGTGCTGCTGTAACTCTACAGCAGGGCTTCATTTGGTGGTGTTAGGTATAGGGAATCTATAGTGCTCTTAAAGCATACTGTAAAAAACATAATAATTGAGAATGTGGGACTTCCAGACGATTTTCAACCAAAACTCTGAACATAACTTGGTCTGTATCAGGTTATGTGTTCAGTATAAGTTACTATGGCTATCTAGCCAGGTAAAAAGAGAGCCACCTTTGTGGCACTGAAACCTCTGACTTTTGGATCAACTTATCTAGCTAACCCATTAGTCTCACCTTGTAGTACACCCCTCTGGTATATACCAAAGACTGAATCGCCAGCTTGGCTTCATACATAAAACAGACTATATATACGAATAACAGAGAAAAATTAGAAATACTTTGGTTAATTTGAACAAACGTCTAAATATCACAATAACACATTATTATTTTAACCTCATGTTAAAGTTTCTGTTAAACTAATATAAGCTTAGTTTTACTGGTGCTAGCTTCATATTTAACACACCCACACACACACACACATAAACACACACACACAGTGTTATTGGTCTTCTCATATATCGTTCTGCAAAAGCTACAAGTGTTGAACTAAGCAGTAGTAAACAATAATTCAGCATAAAGGCTGGAACAGGAAAAGCAGCTAGCATTGCTATGGCCAACCTGCATCAGTCTCCTATTTGACAGTTTCCTTTTTAATCCATAAAAACCTGAAATGCATAAACAACAAATTGGGGGTTTATGAGAGATTATACACTCACCGGCCACTTTGTTAAGTACACCTGTCCAGCTGCTTGTTAATGTAAATATCTAATCAGCCAATCATAGCATTGGCAATCAGCAATTCAGTGCATTTAGGCATGTTGACATAATCAATGTGATCTGCTCATGTTCAAACTGAGCATCGGAAGAAGATCTGGGGAAAAAGGTGATTTAAGAGACTTAAAGACTGGTGCCAGGTGGACTTTTCTGAGTATTTCAGAAACTGCTGCGCTACTGGGATTTTCCCAAAAGCCATCTCTAGGACTTATAGAGGATGGTCCCCAAAAAGAGAAAATATCCAGTGAGTGGCAGCTCTTTGTTGATGCCAGAGGTCACAGGATAATGGCCAGACGGCTTTGAGCTGATATGAAGGCAACAGTAACTCAAATAACGACTTATTACAACAAAGGTATGCAGAAGAGCATACTTCTCTGGCATAACACATTGAACCTTGAAGCAGGTGGGTTACAGCAGCAGAAGACCACACCGGGTTTACTAAGGCTCGTCAAAACTGGACAACAGAAAATAGAAAAAACTGCCTCCACAGTCAACAGATCTCAATTCAGCAGAGCACCTTTGGGATGTGGAAGATTCACATGATGGATGTACAGCTGACAAATCTGCAGCAACTGTGTGATGCTATTATGTCAATATGGACCAACATCTCTGAGGAATGGTTCAGCACCTTTTTGAATCTATGCCACAAAGAATTAAGGCAGTATGAAGGAAAAAGGGGGTCCAACCCAGTACTAGCAAGGTGTACCTAATAGTGTCCGGTGGGTGTATAGTTGCCTGCCTACATTCAGAAATATTGAATAATTCTTAAAAAAAAAAAGAAGTTGCCAGATATCTTAAAGACTGAAACCAGAACAAAGTCTTTTACCACCTGTAACACAAAATATATAAAACATTTAGGGTTTCTATTTAAGAGTCAGATATGAGCATGTGGTTGGTATTTCTGTTTAACTCTAGTTAACCCACATGTTTGGTATATAGAGGGAGAAGAAGGTTAGCTTAGCTTAAAATAAAGACTGGAAACATGAAAAACAGCCAGCTTAAAATTAACTAAATAAAACCTAAGAGTATATCATGTTTGATTAATGTGAGGAAAAAAAAGGCGTAAATGATGCAGTGCTTCATATGTAACAGATAAATAAGAGAGCGGTATCAGTGGTATCTTTTCATTTACCATTCCAACAGATATGTATAGACTATCTGCCAACATGCCAAAAGCTACCTCTTAGCAGCAGAAAACTATTTGTTTGTTATAATTCTCTAGATGTACAGGTTAAATCTGTTTTCCTCCAGTGAGACAGGACTGGAAAAGGCTCAAAATACCATAAAAAATAATAATATAAATACTGAGGAAGCTGTTGAAGCCTGCATGGTAGTAAACATTTCATCACTGACAACCTAGTTTCCAGCACAGGAGCCGTCAACTATGAGCAATAGTCTTGTTTCTGTGTTTTAGTACCCGAAACTTAGAGGTTGAGCAGCCTGGAGAAAATGGGGGTAAAATGTACTACATTATGGTTGATTTTAAAGTTTCTGCTCAGCATTTTGAGACCATGTTACACCGACTCAAAGTGAAATTCTCACTTTAGGAACCAGCTCTCAGCACTTGTAAAATACTTTTCTCACTTTTTATGCTCTTTAGTCTGGCAGGGGCAGCAATGTACACTCAGTCCCAGTGAGAGGTCTGGGAAGCTGGCAGATCTCTCTCCATCGATCTTTCTTTGTATCATACTCCAGCACACTCTTAACAACCACCTCCTCCCCATCGCTCCATCTTCTCCCTCCGAATACCAGCAGATTCCCAGACGATGTGGATACCATCCCGTAGTTGAAGGAGCCAGTGAGAAGTGGCTTGAGTCGCATCCAGTAGTCCGACCGTGGATCGTATCGTTCGATATCACAGAAAGGTTCATACATCCCCAGCAGGGCGTAGATGTAGCCATGGGCAGTTGCCAAGCGGTGACTGAATCTGGCGATGGACATGGGTGCTCTCTTTTCCCAGACTCTGCCTTTGAGATCCCAGAAGAAGACCTCTCTGCTGCTTTCCCTGCTTTCATCTTGAGTGTAACTATAGTTACCCGGAACACCACCTGACACATAGATGCTGTTGTCAAGCACAGCACAGGCATGGCCATAAAGTGTTTGAGGCATCGGTGCCCCTTTCCTCCATGCTCCTGTGGCCATGTCATAAAACTCCACAGAAGCTACAGATGTGTATGTGTTGGAGTCTGGTCGTGTGTGTCGACCACCCACAGCATAAATAACTTCCTCCACCACACAGCAGGTGAACTGCGCCCGCCTCTCCAGCATGGACTCCACCTGCTCCCAGCAACTAAAGCGAGGATCGTACCGCCACACCTGACTGGACGTTGCTACAGTAACAGACTTTTTCCCATCCTCCTCTCCCTCTTTCAGTTCATCTCCTCCGATCACAAAGAGGAAACCTCCCACTGAGCACACGCAGGGATTTCTCAGTCGTAGCGGGAGAACACAACTCAAAGATGAAAACCTCCTGCTTCTAGGATCAAATGCCAACACCTGCTGTTCTGGCCAATCAGCGCTGGACCCGCCACCCACGAGGAGCACGCGATTGGGCGATGCTCTGAGCATCGTCTGCCGGCTCTGTCTGATGGGCTGAGCTGAACTGAGCCTGTGGTATTCCAATGCTCGTGTCAGCTGACTTCTGATTAAAGGTGTGGCCATGGCTTTGTGGGCGTGGCTGATATTTGTGAGGTCAGAGGGGGCGACTAATCCAAAGCGCAAATGACTCAGCAGAAGATTTGATTTCAGGAGTGGGAGGGGCCCATTCTCATCCAGCCAATCCAGAGCCAGCTTTATGAGCTCTACCTCCTTGACGCCAGGCATCTCATCAGCATCTAGAACCGCCATCAGTGAGTCGATATTCAGCCCCAGGAGATCGTCCCTGTTTTCTTGTACCAAGCTCCCCATCTCCGTGGCAATGGTTTGATTGGCAGCCTCAAGTGCATTTGAGAGGGCATGGCACTCAGCCAGATTAGCATAGTCACAGCAGTTCACGGCAGTTAAACCATCAGTCATGTAACGCTCACATATCACCACAGCCGTCTCCACCTGTAGGTACCTGGCCGTTTCCAGGACAACAGGAAGCGTGGAGGGTGAGATGCTGAGCCAACCTGAATACAGGAAGTCCAGGATGGCATCTAAGCCCTCAGGTGTTAGCGCTGGGAGGCTAATGGAGCCTGCTAATCTCTCTGCAGTAGTCTCTCCAAAAAGGGCCCAAAAATAGTCGCTGGAGCTGGCTAGAAGGGCGCGATGACAGGGAAAAGATATGCCGCCGGCCTCTAAGACAACATCACACATCTTCCTCTGGGAGCGAAGGCGCTGGAAGCCGGAGAGAAGTCCAGTTCTGTGGGAGGAACTGTAGAGGACCGAGTAGCTATCCATCCAAAAGACAGCAGACAAGAGAAAGGGAATGAAGGAAGGAAGGAAGGCACGGAAACTTTTGGAAAACAAGGAAAGCAAGTTAAAGTAAAAGATTTGTCAGGAAGGAGCAAGGAAGCAGCAGTGAAGAAAACATTAAACGCAGAAAGCACAGGAAAAGCTGACGAGTGAAGTCAAAAAAAGATGTTGCTGACAAGCTGCACAAAAGATGTAAAAAGAATCAGAAATTAGTGCAAGAAGCAGGAAATGAGAGACACAGGAAAGAGTGTCTCCGTAGCCGAGCTCTCTCCATCTGTGGGTTTGTCCTCTGCCTGCAGCAGCGAGCATGTGACACCATGATACGGAGGTTAATAACTGCCCCCTGCAAACACAGACAATCCAGCAGCCCGCCCCCTTTTTGGCACTTAAACATGAACTGTCCCAAAGCCCTCCTGTCTCTTGCCCTGATACCCCAGCTCTGTTGGTTTTGTGTTTGTCTGCTGCCCTTTCCTCCGTTTCCAAGAGGGAGTATCACCCAAGTACACGCATCCATCACACACACCAACCAACCAGCAAGCACAGAGATGCATGGATAAACGCCCTGAACACACACCCAAAGAGACCGAGAGGGAGGCTGGCAGGGTTTTAGTGTCTATCCCAGCAGATGAACTCATTGGTAAATACAGCTGCTACACTGTGACCAAGATTCCAGGGCACGCCACCAATCTGCACCCTCATGGCGACAGAAATAGAAACACAGACACAACTCGGCGGATGCGGCGCGAGGTAGATATCAAACCCGAGGAAGTTTTGCCAGGCTGTCAAAGATTTGACAAGTGTCAAAGTACTTCATGGCTTTTGGTATTAGAGTTATCCGTGCCCTTTTGGGAAGCATTTAACCTTATTATGACCTGCAGCCTGTCAGTACCACACAGATGGATGTCATGCTATTATTTTTATGCAGGGAAAGGAGGGGATGGTGGGCGTAAAGGAGGGAGAGATAATGAAGTATCAGGCTACAAGTTATCCAACGTGTTTACTGTCATCTGATTAATGCTGAGCTACTGTGCGGTCCCGTTGTCTGCCTGATACACAAACAAACGCACATCAGTATGCAAACACCACGTTATTGCACACTTTACAAGCTCTTGCAGGGTACATTTTGCTCTGAGTTATGATCGCCGTCTCTGAATAGATGCTGGCTCATTCTCGAAGATGAGTGTGTATTTGTGCGCGTGGGTGTGTTTGTTTTATGGAAGGGTTACACCAGTTCAAAATTCAGCACATGGGCTACTCACAAAGATAAAAAAACAGACTCACGCCTTCTTTTTTTTTTCTTTTTGAAGCTGCAAAGTGTTTTTAATCTTTCCCACACAGTCAGATCCTCCCGTATGGTGGTTAAAACTACACCACTGTTTCTCTCTAAGCTGAATATTCCACCGTGACCTGATGGAGGCTAAACTTAGCTACAGCTGCTGTGTGTGTGTATTATCTGTGTGCAAGAGGGCATGCGATGTGAGGATGGCTATGCGCTGTAATGCAGTGGTATGTGTCCCATTCAAACAGTAGGATTTGAAGGTTTAGGTCATGATTAAAGTGATTCTGTACATTGTGATGCTGCTGACTTCTAACTAAAACCCCCCAAAATTTCCATTACATATGCACATAATTCAAGAATAATTACAGCTGGCGATGCCAGGGCTCATTTTTTTCCCCCTCTTCAGGCACTGCAAGTAATGTGAAAACAACACTCCAGGCTACATTTTCCATAACAGTAAACAGGAAGCTTTAATTTGGTTTTGTCAGAGTTTCAGGTTGAGCGGACTATTTCTTTTTAAAATCAGTGTCATATTCTGTTTACTGCCAATCTCCTGACACCCACATGAAAAGACCAGAAGTCTCAGCCAGGAAATAATCCATTTTAAATATGTCACCCTGAAAACTACTGTCATGTCCTGTCCCCTTACTTAGGCAGTCTTTGTTAGTGGATATACACAAGCTGTAAACTTCACCAGGAAGATGATATTTTCTTTTAAAGGACAAGGACACACGAATAATGTCAAGTGCTAAGCTGACACACTCAGATAGACAAGGCTAAAAAGCAGTTAACGACATTAACTTACTAAATCAAAAATTTCAACTTAGGATAACAAAGGTCATCAGGATCACCAAGAAAATAGGGTTCAACTTATAGAAACCAGGAAAGTCTATAAAAATATTTACTTATTTTTACAGTACTCTTCAAAAATATTGAGTCATCCTTCATTTCTTTATATTTTGGTAGGAAATTGGGAAATATGTGCATTAATTTATTGAAACCTGCAAAGATAAATATAAATACAGTATATGAGGCAAAAAAAAAGAGTTTCTACATTTCTAATGAACTTGAAAGTCAGTATTTCGTATGAACACCTTTATTCTTTAACACAGGCTGAACTCTCTCAGGCAGCTTTCTTGTGATTTCTTTAGGTGGTCGTCAGGAATAGCTTCCCAGGCTTCCCGAAAGACATTCAAAGCTCTTATTTGCATGTTGGCTGCCTTTTCTACCATTCTCTATCAATATGATCCCACATGCCTTCCAGATGGTATTGTATGGTGGATCAAAATCTGATGATACCTTTCTGCATTGATATTTCCATCAGTTTTGACAAGATCCTCGACACCACTGGTTGAAATGCAGCCCAAAACCATGACCACTGTGTTTTACAGATGGCTGTAGACACTTAGTTGTACCTCTCTCCTGACCTCCTCCATACATATTGACAATGATTTGAACCAAAATTTTAAAGTTTGGATTCGTCACTCCAAAAGACCTGTTACCACTGATTTTCAGTCCAGTTCTTGTACGACAGTCCTGATCAAAAGTTTAAGACCACTTGAAAAATGGCAAAAAATCATATGTTGCATGGTTGGATCGTAACAAGGTTCCAAGTAGAGCTTCAACATGCAACAAGAAGAAATGGGAGTGAGACAAAACATTTTTTTGAGCATGCAATGTATTGAAAACAACACTTAAACTGAAACAGGCTGTTTCACAGCTGATCAAAAGTTTAGGACCACATGCCTTTAAAAGGCCAAATCTGTCCAAAAATGTGGATTCATTGCCATTTTCTGTCAGGTAGTCACACTGTCATGTCAGGCAAAAAAACTTTCCCTTCTTGAACGTGGTCAGGTTGTTGAACTACATAAGCAGGGTCTCTCGTAGCGCGCCATCGCTGCTGAGGTGGGACGCAGTAAGACAGTCATTTGGAATTTCTTAAATGATCCTGAGGGTTATGGAACAAAAAAGTCAAGTGGAAGACCCAAAAAAATTTCACCAGCACTGAGCCGGAGGATCCAATTGGCTGTCCGTCAAGACACTGGACGATCCTCGACCCAAATTAAGGCCGTTACTGGTGCCGACTGCAGCCCCATAACCATCAGACGGCATCTGAGACTGAAGGGCTTCAAAAACAAAAAACGTCTTCAAAGGCCTCGTCTCCTTGAACGCCACAGAACTGACCGTTTGGACTTTGCAAGAGAGCACCAAACATGGGACATTGAAAGGTGGAAGA
>VUQS01032217.1:0-16788 GCA_015108495.1 Heterochromis multidens | reverse complement strand
ATATGTTTCTTATGAAAGAATCCTGCTATAGACTATTCCTCACTCACACATCAATGAACTACGCCACGGTACAGGTTGACATGATCCTCTGTTTAGATGTCAATGAGAACTGCAGTTTATTTTGAGTCAATCCCAGATACGCAGCCCTGCTGCACTAATACACCATATCCACCATATCCTCTCTAAGCAATGGCACTTTTGCTTTTTTTATTGGTTGTGTTAAAATCCATCCATCCATCCATTCAAGTCAATTCAATTCAATTTTATTTATATAGCGCCAAATCACAACAACAGTCGCCTCAATGCGCTTTATACTGTAAGGTAAAGACCCTACAATAATACAGAGAAACCCCAACAATCGGACGATCCCCTATGAGCAAGCACTTGGCAACAGTGGGAAGAAAAAACTCCCTTCTAATACGAAGAAACCTCCGGCAGAACCAGGCTCAGGGAGGGGCAGCCATCTTCAACAACTGGTTGGGGGTGAGGAGAGGGAGACAGGACAAAAGACACACTGTGGAAGAGAGCCATAGATTAATAATAACTAATGATTAAATGCATCCATCCATCCATCCCCATGTATTATTTCACTGCCATAACTTCATGAACTTGATTCTAAAATGCATGTGCAATAGCTGATGGTTTCAAGACTGCATTTTTGCAAACTGAACCCTTCTTTTACCCTGCTTCAATGTGATTGGTCATTAGAGCTTGGACTACAAATAGTATCAAAAAGCTGACTTGAGCTTCGTAAAATGGTGTGTTATTCTGCTCGAAGCAGCCATCAGAAGATGGGTACGATGTAGTTAAAAGAGATGGACATGGTCAGCAACAATACTCAGGTAGCCTGTGGCATTTAAACGATGCTCAGTTGGCACTAAGGGGGCCAAAGGGTGCCAAGAAAATATTCCCCACACTATTACACCACCAGTGGCAGCCTAAACCATTGATACAAGGGAGGATGGATCTCTGTTTTCATTTTGTTTACTCCAAATTCTGATCCTACCATCTGAATGTTGCAGCAGAAATCGAGACTCTTCAGACCAGGCAACATTTCTCCAGTCTTCTGTTGTCCAATTTTGGTGAGCCCATGTGAATTGAAGCCTCATTTCCTGTTCCTAGCTGAACCCAGTGTGGTCTTCTGCTGCTGTAGCCCATCTGCTTTAAGATTCAATGTGTTCTGTGTTCAGAGTTGCTCTTCTGCATAACTTGGTTATTATTTGAGGCTCAAGGCAGTCTGGCCATTCACCTCTGACCACATCAACAAGGCAATTTCACTAGAGAACTGCTGCTCACTGGATGTTTTCTCTTTTTTTGACCATTTTCTGTAAACCCTAGAGATGGTTGCGTGGGAAAATCCCAGGGCCCAGTTGTTCTAAAGTAATCTGGCAGGATTAATCCAATCTGTTAGGATCAAATCCTGCAATTTGGTTGTTCAAAGGAAAAACAGGAGTACATGATCGGATAACATCAAGTAATCCAATACAGTTTTTTATCCGGATCAAACCTCCAGTTTGTGTTGTTCAAAACATTTGAATAAGATAAGGATTACTTTGATCCAAAATATCAGGATTACCCTGATCCCAACAGAGAGCTAGATTCAGACTGGATTACAAAGGGAAAATCAAATAAAAACTCCAAAGTTAATCAAACAACAAAACTAGAACTGATAAACAAAGTTACAAGAATGACAAACTGCATTTCGGCACCACTATTTTTAAGCTTTTAAGTAGCATGACACCTTCAAAATGTCCACAATGTTTCTGTAAATAACGTAAATTTTGTTGGTGTTTATTGGTTGTCAGGTCAGTGGACTGAATGTTAAATAAACTGAAACAAAAACACTTAATATTACCCCATGCTTGCTGTGCTGCCTGTTGGTTTTAATATTTGAAAAATGTTTCACTATTTTTAACTTGAATTACTGGATCCATACCATGAAAAGTAGGTGAGGTAAACATGGTTGTGGATAAAAGTAATGAATTTATTGCTGGTGAAATATTCCATGAATTAGCTGTTAATTAAAACTTAAAATAATTAATTAAGGATTTTGGGGGTTTTTGTCAATTTTGGTGCCTGCATGTCAGTTAAAGTAGTGGTAATCTAGGTTTGATAATCCTTAAAAGTCTGTACCAGGATCAGATCTTATCAAGTTGTTTTTTGAACAACCAGGACAAAAGTGAGCTGGATTACATGATCCGTGGAAGGAAAAAAAATGGATTACCAAAACCGGATCATTTTTATCCAGTTTACATCTTTTGAACAACTGCGCCCAGTAGATCAGCAGATCTGAAATACTCAGACTGGCCCGTCTGTCATCAATAACTATGCCACATTCGAAGCAACTTAAATCACCTTTCTTCCCCATTTTGATGTTCAGTTTGAACTTCGGCAGGTTGCCTCGGCCATGTCTACATGGCTAAATGCATGGTTTTGCTGCCATGTGAGCAGCTGAACAGGTGTACCTAACCTTACTAAAAGTTTATATATTATTTGTTTATGTTTATTGTTATTATTATTTATTATTATTATTCTCTGTATTATTGTAGAGTCTTTACCTTACAATATAGAGCGCCTTGAGGCGACTGTTGTTGTGATTTGGTGCTATATAAATAAAATTGAATTGAATTGAAAGTTTATAAAATCTTACATATAAAACATTGTATAGCCTTGACAGAGCTTTGCACTCTTTAAGTTTTTAAATGGAAATAAATTATAAATTGTTATTCTCACAGACTGGAGCTTCTATCTGTTAATCAAACACACAACAATGGCAGAAACTATAATGTTTTTTTCTGGTGAAAGAATCCTGCACATTCCACTATCCAGACAACAATACTCATGATTGTTCAGTTTTTGTTTAAATTCTATACTGTATATATAATTGAGGATGGTTTTGTTGGGGCTTTTGTTCCACTGAAGGTCTACCCAGAAAGCTTTGGAGCAGCCAACAAAAGCTGCCCCACATACATAGTGTTGAGTGAATGGGAAGACATGTAACCATAAATTGTGCTGAAAATCAGTGGCATGCGTGAGAAAGGGGGATTCCCTCAAGCGTAAACAATGCTGCAAAAAAAAGGATGAAAATCTTGGTGACTGTGAAAAAATCGTTTTCTCAGCAACACATGATCGCTAAAGACAATTATAGTTGAAAATGATGAAAATGATGAAAAGAGGAGACGATAGATTAAATCTATGTTTGACTACAAACATGGGAATCATTTTCCTGTGTCAGATGTGTGATTAGGAAACTGTGTCTCTCACATAACAGAGATTCACTGACCTGTTAAATGAGGGCAGAGGGCTGTGGGGGCTTGAAGAGGGGATGAATATGTGGGTATTAAGTAGGCAACTATGTTTAAGAACGCACTGCAGAGAACAATGTAAATGGGGAATAGATTCAATGAGGGCTAGAGTCCTAACAGATGAAATACCCATAAGAACTTTTCTGCCACAGGAGTTTCCTCTTTTTTTCTGTAGGAAGGAGCTTTATTGTTAGTTAGAAAGCAACTTTGAGGTTGGTTGTTAAAAATGCCCGAAGAGGAGGAACGAGATAAATTAGCCAAAGTCATCAGACAGTGGAACAATAACAGACTGGACCTGTTTGAAATTAGCCAACCGGACAAGGTGAGTTGTTTGCAGACATAAAAATACATCACACAAAACACCTGTGTTTGTGAAGGTTTCTGTATTTTCTGTCAGTGCCACAGTTTTAGATGTATATTTAAACACAAATGTGTTTTATACTTTTAATTTTTAGTGTTATTTGATATTATAAGACTTAGAAATGTTACTTTTAAAAGCTAAAATGACTAATGAACAATTATTGCTCAACAGAAAATGATTCTGCAGCTATTCAGAAAATTAATTCTTTAAGTTTTTAAAGCAAATTCTGGAGTTCCTCCTTCCTTAATTACTGGAAACTGAGTACCTTTGACCTTTGTATTTCTGGTCTGACAAGATACTTCGCAACTGGAATATTCTTGTTGTCTTCTTGACTTTTTATATACCAAAACAAGGAAATGATTTATTGTAAAATAACTAACATATTCACTGATAATGAAAAAATGGTTAGTTACACAGCCTTTGTGTAGTTTTACGTTTTTTATTTATTTATTTTTTTAATATATACACCCAGTAGCCACACTTTTCAAACCACTGAAAGATGAAGTTTTTTAGTTATTATGTAGTTATTCAGCTTTTACTGGGGTGGCCAGGCTGAGACTATTCTTACACAGAAGGGGCACAGAAATTGGAATTGCTGTTAAAATTTTTTTCAGTTTTATCTGTTGATAAAGTGCTTAAGATAAATAGAAATGTATTGAATAGTAGAAGTTCTGCAAAAAGGTTCTTATTGAAAAATTACAATTACGGAATGTAACTCCAGTTCTGTGAGAATGTGTTCAACCTCCCAATGAGCTTCACCATGGTTGAGTTGGGTGGCAAGAGGGGTGACCAGACTTTAGTGTGTGATGGCATGGCAACCCATGGCACAGATCCAAGGCTTATTAATGTGTGCGTGATGAGCAAAAGCAGGCTGATGTGGTTTGATCCTGCAAAAGAGCTACTGTAGCACAAATTGCTGAAAACACCAAAATTCTGTATTTGAAAACAGCCCCAACATTTAAATACAGAAGCCTCGGGGTGCTGGTTTAGCTTACTGGGTTGGGCCTCTGCTTTTCACCCTGAGGCCATTTACTACGTGTCTTCCCCTTTCGCTTTCTCCCAAATATACGTATATTAAAAAATACAGAAGCCTCCATTCATTTTCATGACCACTTGTTTAATTCAGGGTTGTAGAGAGGTGGGGCTGGAGCCCCTCCTGGCTGTCACCGGGCAAGTGGCGGGGTGCACCCTGGACAGGTTACCAGTCTATTGCATGGCTAACACAGAGACAGACAACCATTCGTGGTCACGCTCACACCTACAGACAATTTAGCATCACCAGTTAATCTAACATGCATATCTTTGGACTGTGGAAGGAAGCTGGAGTATCTAGAGAAAACCCACACAAGCATAGGAAGAACATGCTAACGCCACACAAAAAGGCCCCAGCCTATAATTAGTCAATAACTCATTACCTTGGTGATTGTTATTTTATCACAAATATGTCACATTTGTTTGTTATATAGTTAAAAAAATAAACAATCAGAAGACACCACCTTGGCAAATTACAGCCTCTATTTTTGACTGATTAAGTTTAACTGATCATGAAAATCATAGTTAACTGCAATCATATGATAGGTGTCAGTAATGTGGAGAGTTTGTAGCTACTGACATGAAGAGACAGGGTATGCAGCTGGTGATAGTACACAAAATACTATAATAATACAAATACTATGACTAACACCAGTAAGTTAGAAGTCAACAGCATGAATCACCTGTACCACTCTGATCTGACATACACAGCCTGTTGGGACCACACATTTTTTACGGTGTATATGTAGTATTTGTGGTCGGTGGTAGAGAATCTACACTTGTGGGCATGAATATCAGGGTAATTTTGGGCTTTTAATGACTTCTTTGAACTGTTCTTTTTCCAGGGTGGAATGATTGTACAGCACACATCTTTAATGACTTTAAAAAACAAGAATTGGGTGCACAAGTTTGAATTTATTTTGGATTTTCTCTGATCCACACAGGGTCAAATATATACATACATTCACTTAATTGATTTAATAAGTGGTGCTGAAGGTTCTACAATGTTCAAATAAATCATTACAAGTCCCAAATTACCAAGACATTCACGTTCATGATATATATAGGACTGTATATAGGACCCTAGAAATTGTAAATCTTGCTCTGCTCATTCAAATTACATTTAGTTCTGGGTTAAGCTGTACTGCCACATTCTTGCTTTCCTCCAAATTTCCTCTTAACTCCAAACTAAAAATCTTAGGAAACAGACTTTGTCCCAACTGGATTCCTGTTCCTTGTTCGGTTCAGATTTAATGGTTTATTGTTTTGTTTTATGTAAGAGGAGCAGCAGGAAAGTCTCTCAGGGACATTTTGAAAGCTTTTTAAATTCCTAAATATAAAACAGCTCCTTCTAAAGACTAGATTGGTCCATTCATTCTCAAAGTCTATTCACCTCCACAGTCAGGAGCACACAAAAGGGTAGAAAAGTGTGGGTTTTTTATACACTAGAAAAAAAGCAAATTGAATGAACAGAAAACACAGGACACAGTTAAAAGCTGTCATCTGTGATGGCAACTCATATGCCTAAGTTGCTGGTTCAAACTCCAGCCCCCTTTTCCGCCAACTACAGTAATATGAAAGGCAAGCACACCCAAAAATATTCTAAAAAATGTCATGTTTCATGCCAGAACCTGGAATTTCATGGTGTGATGCGCTTCTACTTTGAGGATTCTGCTGGAGGCAATGTGGCCACAAAGTGTCTGCGTGTCTGCAGCAACTCAGTGACTCATGAGATCATCGAAACGCTGTCAGAGAAATTCAGGCCTGACATGAAAATGCTGACTACTAGTTATGCCCTGTATGAAATCCACACCAATAAAGGTAAGAACTTAACTCAAGTGAATACAAGTGAAGAAACTGGCTGTGTTTGCTGCTTATTTGCTATCGTAATGGAGTTATTCATGAAAACTCAATGTTTTTTTTTTGTTCTGTTCACAGTGTATTTTGCTTTTTATTTTATTTATATTTATATCTTCGAAATAAAACAGTCAATCAAATAATGGGACATGTGGGTAATAAATTCTCATCCAGTAAAATAGTTAACAAGAGCAGGTAAATATGGGATTTATCAATATTGAAATGTCAGTTGGATCTTTATTTTAGTATTTTAAAAGGAATACGCAAACACAGCAACATACTGACCAAGAAACACTCTGTAATCACTTATATTATTTAGTAACTACGCTCTTCTTTTGTGCATGGAAGAAGAACGCAAACTGGATCTGAATGAGAGACCTTTAGTTGTGCAATTAAATTGGAACTCAGACAACAGAGAAGGACATTTTGTGCTCAAGAAAGACAAGGACAGTTTGGAGGTAACTCTCAAACCCATTTTACAGGATTACACAAGAACCAGAACCTGAATTATAACATAATGTACTATCTGATAACCATGCTATCTGTTTACTTGTTTAAAAATAAAGGAAAAGTGTGAGGAGAAGGAGAAAGGAGGCTTGATACAAAACTTTAAGAGGACACTGTCAAGAAAAGGAAAGAAGAAAGAGAGGAACAATAACACAGATGACAAGGTTTCAGAGGATGAGAATGGGTAAAATGTTTCATTGTTCACATTTTTTACCTTTTATTTTCCAGACTACTGGTTTCACGCCTACCTAACCATCAGAATAACATCGTCTCCTTTTAAATTATTATCCAGGCCAACTGAAAATTCACTGAACAATGACAGCATTTGCTTGTCTAACCTTGAGGCACAAAAATATTGCAC
Organism: Heterochromis multidens; assembly: GCA_015108495.1. Classification (NCBI taxonomy): domain Eukaryota; kingdom Metazoa; phylum Chordata; class Actinopteri; order Cichliformes; family Cichlidae; genus Heterochromis; species Heterochromis multidens. The sequence goes on along the minus strand of VUQS01032217.1, from coordinate 9,365 downwards.
AGAAAAGAAAAGACCACAGAGGCAGGCTGTCGCAGGCAAGTAATCTTTAGCACTACAGTCTGTATCATAACTATGTGCTTTACATACACACAGCCTGGCATATTTAACTTCTAAATATATTCTTTATTTCTATGTATTTACTCCTGCATTTTCAGATCAAAGTGGATTACCGATTGGCATTCGGTTCTCTGATAACTGTGAGTATGAAACAAAACACTTCTCTTTCAAGTGTTTTAGGATTTGATGCAAGCCATTTGAAAGCTCACTGCCTTCCTGTCTCATAATGTCCTCCTGCCCCCTGCTGGTGTCTTTTACCCATTTTAGCTGCAGAACCCTTCCTTTCTGCAGTTATAAATTACACCAACAGCTCCACAGTTCATTTCAAACTCTCACCTGCATACATCCTCTACGCTGTGTGCCGGTTTGCTCTACAACGCCATTACAGTCAAGGCTCTCCACCCTCAGGCCACGCACAGAGTGTAACCTCGATCAGTAACAACATGGTGACGATGACAGGGAAGGTCATCCAGGCAAGTCCATGAAAGATTCTGCGACATTTGAAAAGATTCATTTCAATAAATGGTCTAGGTTATAAGGAAAAGTCAGTTTATTATTTAAGATAAATTATGCTTACAATCACAGTGGACTTTTCAGACACTAACACCTCAGACACATCTGCAGGTGCGCTTTAAGTTTGCATGATGCTCATTTGATGGCCTTTCCAGAGGCAGCAGACCATTGCCGGGGCTCTCGCCTTCTGGATGGCCAACTCCTCAGAGCTGCTAAACTTCCTCAAGCATGACCAAGACCTCAGCCCAGTAACACAGCAGAGCCAGCTGGACCTGTCTCACCTAGTGCACAAAGCCTACAGGTAGACATGACACAGTCAGAATATATAGCCTTCTCCCACAGAGCATACACAAGCACTCCAGCACTGTTTGACTTTAGCAATTTCCTTTGTTAATATGATCTTAAGATATGTTTATATATCTGGTGATACAAGTACAAACAAGAAGTTTAAATTGGACTTACTGTGCTTGTCCTTATATTTGCTGTTACACAATCATTGAAACCAGTTTCAAATAATGAGGTCAGTATCTGTAACCCCTCGGTTTCTGTTTTTTTTCTACTCTTGGCTCTGTATGATGTCAGTGAGAGGGGATATAGCCCCCGCCCATCTGCTGTTCAAACCTTCTGTTTATAAGCCTGCCAATCAGAAGAAGAAGGCTTAAAGAGAGGGGGTAGGAAGCAAAAATGGCTTGTTTCAGGCAGAAAATGAACTGAGAAGCACCAATAACTACAGATTATTTAAAACTGTTAATCATGCAAAGCTAGTTCAGTAGAGTCAAAGAAGAAGAATATGAAATTAGCATAACAAGCCCTCTTTAACTACAGAAAAGCCAAACTTGTTTTAGAGATACTTTTGCATGTCTTATGTTTATGTACATGCACAGGATGATTACTTATGTAGCTTAACTCTGATCTTATCTAATCTTATGCATAGTGTATCATGCAAAGTCTGATTTTTATGCTCTTTATTCGCCACAGTTGTCTGCTACAGTGTCTGCAGGATGAGTTAAGGAAACATTTGCCAACTTTTCTGATTGATCCTGAGCAATATGGTTCACTGCCAGCTGGTATAGGTACAGGTTTGGTTATTGATAAAAATATCACATGTATATTTGTTTTACTAAGTGCACTGCTCTTGGAGCCTTGATGCTGCAAAACATTGTTTTTTCTCTGTCTTCCTGTTATAGAAATGGTGCTTAACACCTTGATGAACACCATGTCTCTGTTACGCCGCTGTCAGGTCAACCCTACCCTCACCATCCAGCTCTTCTCCCAGCTCTTCCATTACATCAGCATCTGGCTTTTCAATCAGCTCATGATCCCAGAAGCCAGCATCCCAGGCCTACGCTCCCACTACTGGGGAGCTGCTCTCCGCCAGAGGCTCACTGCCATCGAAGCCTGGGCAGAGAGGCAGGGCCTGGAGCTGGCTGCTGACTGCCATCTGGGACACATCATCCAGGTATGTAACTCCCTGTTTGAATACTGTTGAAACCGTAGTACCTTTTACCACCAATATGCCAAAACTTTCCACCTCAAAAATGGTTTAAACCTGAATCAAGTAAAAAATGTTGTAAGATAAATGTTTAGCTTTCATTTACAGCATGCTTCATGTGGTTAAAGCTGTTAAAATAGCATTGCCTGGCTGTTTCTAGGCAACCACCCTCCTGACCATGAACAAGTACTCAATGCAGGATGTGAAGGACATCCAGACTACCTGTTTCAAGCTGAACTCACTGCAGCTGCACATGTTGCTAGCTGGCTACGTCTGTACAACCAATGAGCCACACATCCCCCCTGTGAGTACCTTCAGTCTGCTATTCCACTCCACTCATGCTCGTAAATCCTTAAAAGAAAAGGTGCAAATCTAAAGCTCAGTTTGTCAAAACACATTATGTGACAGAGAAAACAGTACACTGACATAAACTTAGGGTTTGCATTTAGTGTCTTACTGAAGGAAGAGCTTCAGCCACAGAAAAGGAGTGCCTCTGTATAGATCTGCATGAATAATGAATGATGAATAATATGATAATGAATAATATATAAGGAATAGTAAAGTAAGCTGTCATATTACCTTAATCCGGGTTTGAGGACAAATGTTTACTCTGACTATCCATCACATGCCATCATGCTTGATCAGGTAGGTGCACAGACAGATACAGATACCTGCTGTTTAATGCGAAGTAACATACAAATAATATATATGTATATTTCATTCAACAAAAATGGAGCACAAAGTTCTTGGACCATCTGTACCATAAAACAGGATGTAGTTTTTGTCATATACCTGCACCAAAAATCCAAAAGGCACCAAAAGTGCAAACACAGTTAAGTCCAGTTTAATGTCTTGAATTGGCTGGGGTGACACACTGCAGACAGTAGAGGCCTGGTTGGCACCCACCTGCCATTCAGAGCTTCCACCGCCCTAATAATGCACAACTTTAAGCTTTAAAAAATTTGAGAGGGTGAGTTTTAAAAAAAGTTGTCATGAGGGCTTACTGAAAACGATTTTGTACCAGCATGTAAACACACTTTAATGCTTTTTTAACATTTAAATCTATGGTTGATTGACTCGCTTTTGGGAGCCAGCCTCGACTGGACATTTGAGGAACTGCAGTTTCTTCCACATTGGTTTCGTTTTTCAGTCAAGGATGTTTCCGCTTGGACAAACTAACTCCCCCAAAAATACCAACAGTTGACTCAACACCTCTTTAAAACTGTTATTGCAAAAACTGTCCCTTGGTAACTTTAATTATGGTAGAATTTACTGCAGGACCTTAATATTAGATTGTTTTAGTGGTTTGGGAACCTGACTAAGATGCCTTCTGGACGCCTCATATGTGAAGTGTTTTGAGCATGTCCAACTGGGAGGAGACCCAGCGGCAGACTTTGGACACGCTGGAGAGGTTTTGTCTCTCTGTTGGCTTGATAATGTCTCAGTGTAGGCAGTAGCTAGGGAGAGGATGGTCTAGGCACCTCTGTTTAGACTACTGGCCCCGTGACCTGGATATACAGCAGATAGTAGATGAATAATTTTAGCTTAGATTTCTAAGATTGTCAGAAACTATTTGAGATGCTAACATTAAAACCAAAGGCAAATAAACTCAGTGACAATGATTAGGGTCCAAGTAGAATCTGAGCATTTGATTAATTAGCATTTGTTGAACTCTTTGGAAACACACCACATGTATGAACTGTTGAGGACTTACATAAACTAATTGAATAAACAGTATTTTAACTATGTTAACTGTAACTGCTAATTCTACTGCAAATTTCAGTATTGCTGCTGTTCTTTTACTGCCTTTACAACTAAAACCACCACCAGTTTCATTACTTTAGTTACCTCAAGGTAACAGCACTCGTTTGCAGGGAGGTCAGAGGTCAGGGTCCTTTTCCAGATTTTGCTCTGAGTCCCAGCAGATTGGATATCTGTTTCCTGAAGCCTTGCCACATAATAACAAATGCCAATCTACTCTATACAGCACATCAACCTTTTCCTGTAATATTTCTGCTGTGTGATCCGCTCTCTGTCCTCGTTGCAGGATTTGATCGATGCTGTAGTGACAGCTGCCGAGGCCTCAGCAGATAACCTGATTCGGAGTGAAGGACGGGACATCCAGCTGGAGGAGAGCCTTGACCTCCACCTGCCCTTCCTGCTGCCGGAGGGAGGATACTCCAGTGACACTGTGAGAGGAATCCCTCAGGGGTTTAGAGAGTTTTTGGAGCCAATGTGCCAAAAAGGTATGGATTTTTTGAATTCAGATTACAGGAAGTAATTGTATTGAACACTTAAATGGGACCTTTGCTTCACCATATTACATCCTATTCTCACAGGTCTCTGCTCTTTGACATCCCAGTCAAACCCCAAAGGGGACTGGACCATTTATTTCAGCGAATCTGCCCCTTCTGAAGAAAGCACATATTTGGTAAGAAAAAAGAAAAACACGTGGCCCCAGATGTGTTGAAATATAATTCAACTTTCAAATAAGGTTGCATAATTTATACAGGTCTTCTTTGACAGGCAGTACACAGACAGCCAGAAATTATGATGATCACACTGCACAAACCTTTGAACAGTGGGATGGGAGTCAGCATTGTGGCTGCAAAGGTGACTGTTTTATTTCTATTTCTGCTATTTCTTTCGTTTTTACTATTCAAACACAAATAAGATATGCAAAGCATTCCAGTGAATGAACAGTCTCCCTCTTATTTTGCTCCAGGGAGCTGGGCAGTGTACCCTCGGGATCTATATTAAATCTATCGTCAGAGGAGGACCAGCTGAAATGGTTAGAGCAAACAGACTTTAGGTTCATATTTGAAAAAGAGAGCAGAATTTTCAGTGAATTATGTGTCTCTACTGTTTCCAGAATGGCCAGTTAACTGCTGGAGATCAGCTGCTCAGCGTGGATGGTCAAAGCCTGGTTGGCCTCAGCCAAGAAAGGTAGCCACACACCGGCCTGGGAAAGGATTAGCTGTTCTTAGCTTTTCTTTTTAAAAGGATGGCAACAGGGTGGTTAGCCTAAACTAGATCATGAATAAATATGAATAATTTTGGTGATCCCCGACATATCCTCTTTGAATATTAGAGAAATGTGTCATCAAGTATTAGATGAGATTTGTACAGACATTAATATTCCCATCATAATATAACATTGGTGATCCCCTTACTTTTCATGTATGATCTCACAACAATAATTCCCATCAGCCTCTGAAGGCTACTTAGTGCTAACTGGCTTAATTCAGCATGCTCTCACAGATGGTGACTGTGTTTTTATGTTTGCTTTATGTGCAATTCAGAAGCACAAATGTTATACTTTCCTCCTTCAATACATGCCTATCAACTTTAGTTTTGTAAAATAACAAAAACAATAAAATAAAAACCACAGACAACTGTATTAGTGAGGTAGAAAGAAATCATTAGAAGTATAAAGTCTCAATTTTAAGTAAATTTTATTTATGCTTACATAAGTTGTACAATTTTACATGTAATGGAGTATTTATAAATTGAGTAGTTAGTACTTTCACTTAAAGTCATGGTGAAAAGAAAGTACACCCTCTTTCAATTCCAAGGTCATTGAGGTTTGCAGATATTCGTTTATGCACAGCTCTCTGAAGGTTCCACCACAGCATTTCAGTCAGGTTGAGGTCTGGACTTGGACTGAGTCATTGCAGCACTTTGATTCTTTTCTTTTTCAGTCATTCTGTTGTAAATTTGCTGCTGTGCTTGGGATCATTGTCCTGTTGATGACCCAATTTTGGTCAAGCTTTAGCTGTGGGACAGATGGCCTCACATTTGACTCTAGAATACTTTGGTATAGTCGCCTCAATGACTGCAAGGTGCCCGAATCATCACACCTCCACCACCGTGCTGACAGGCCTGTAGACTCTAAGATGTAGCTCTTGAGTTTTTTGCAGTTTCTGTGAGCACTGCACAGTCTGACCTTGGAGTGAATTTGCTGGGATATCAACTCATGGAAAGATTGGCAACTGTACTGAATGTTTTCCACTTGTGACTAATCTTTCTCAGTGTAGAAGGATGGACTTCAAATTGGTTGGAAATGACCTTATAACCTTTCCCAGATTGATGGGCATCAGCAATTTTCTTTCTCAGATCAGTGCTGCTGTCTTTCCTCACCTGAATCCTCCAGACCAGCAAAATGACAAAACTTCTGCTTTTACGGACGTGCTCACACTTGCTGAAGATCAGTTAGTTAAGTGCCTTTGATTAGCAGCACCTGGCTCCTACCTACCGTCTCAATTCGTTTGAAAGCAGTAAGGATGTACTTAGTTTTTCACAAGACTGCTTCTGCATTTTGGCTTAATCTTTATTAAATAATGACACAATGTAATATGTCATGTGTTGTTATTCATATGAGGTTGTATTTACCTAATTTTAAGACCTGCTAAGGACCAGATAATTTTATTATTAAGTCCTGATACATGAAACCTTGTATCTGAAAGAGGGTATACTTTCTTTTTACCATGACGGTGAGTAAATTATTATTTTTTCTTCGTGCATCCTAGCATTAACATTAGCTCAAAGCAAATCATCTTGTATGAAATTAAATAAAAAGCAATGACATAACAGACAGAGTTTGTGATACTCACTGCATGCATTTAACATTAAAAACTCCAACATTAAAGAGTGTTTTAGCCAAGTTTAAGTGTAAAATAATGGTGATAGTGTCTAAACTATGACATTTATGAAAAGTAAACCTTATTAACCTTACACTGGTTTAGGGCAGCAGCGATCATGATGCAAACCGGCCCCATTGTGACCTTACAGGTTGCAAAGTTTGCAGCCAGTTACCATGGCCTTGGAGCCCTGCTGAGTGAACACAGCCCAGAGAAGACTGCAGGTAAGAATCAGTATACTGAAGTCAAACCTCTGCTATTTTTTATTTCTCTTTTTGCCCTCTTTAACCTGATGAAAACCTTTTCTTGCCTCATAAGGGGATAGAGACCATACTAAGCCAAACAGTAAAGCGTTCATGCAGCACAGCATAGTGGACCACTGTTCCTCAGAGCAGCTCCATGCAGGCAGAAGAAGGAAGAAAGACCAGATAATACAGAGAAACAGACAACTTTATCGCTCCAACCCCAACATGACTGGTGGGTGCACTTCTCTTGTTGTCACTTTTTGCTGCTGAGCGCACACAGAAAATATTTTTTATGGTTAAATATTATTAACGCTTGAGGGCGAGCCATAATAACAGCTCCAGTACTTTTATTTTCTCCTTATTCCAGCAGACCTTTGCCTGGAGGATGGAGATAAACATGCTGACCCTTCCACAGGAAACAACACTGCTTCTGTGTCCACTATCAACCTTTGCACTGATGTGAGATTATTATTATTGTTAAACAATTTTTTACACACTTTTAGTGTTTAAAATTACATTATTTTTCTTTATTTGTCATGATCTTATACAGGCTCTGCCAGATAAGTCTTTAATAGAAGAAAAACATATTTGATAATTCAGTGAACACTTTTCCTTTCTCATGTTCAGACATTTCACTGGGAATACCTGACACTACCGAACCCTAGATCCCAGGACAGGAATGTGTCTGAATCCAGTCGACCGCAGCAAACTTTTCAAGTGTCTTTAAAGCCTTTAGCTGGACAGAGCTCCAATAAGTCTCTAACCCTCATGGTAAGTCTTGGTGTACCTCTGGCATTAAAGTAAATACAAAAGAAAAACCATAATAGTACACCGAGGGAGAATTACATTAGACTAAAATATCTCTATTTCCACCCTCTCTAGCGCCAAGCCCTCTCTCAGGAAAACTTGTGTACGGACAGTGGAGGCCCCCTGCTGGACAAAAGGCAGAGCAAGTGGACACAGAAGGATCAGGGTGCAAAGCAAATTAACAACTATTGCACATCCTTCCCAATCCGTTCTTGTCTTTCTACTCATGACATCCTCTCTGATAACAGCTCTCCCACAAAACAACAGCAGGGCAGTCGTGCAAGCTGTGCTGGTGTCTGGAGAACCCCTTTTTCACAACACACAACACCCACACCTTCAATCCAGCCCATACGCATAGACATCCCCATAACCAGGGCGGTGAGCCAACAGTCAAATCCTCCACTCACCACCTTCCAGCAGAGTTCTTCATCGCTGGCAGTGAAGATGAGCCAACGTCTTCAAGTCAATGGGCAAAAACAGAGTCCTCAAAGCCAAGCTAGTAGTACTTATGCATGCCCAGTATTTCCAGCTAAGAAGCTACCTCAGCCCTCACGTTCATCACAAAAATTCAACACACACAGAGATCAAGCAGCAAAACCTCAAGTGAGTATCACTCCAACAAAACACGTTTCCTTCCAAGAACCTCCCTCTCAACAGAAAAAGAGCACAGGTCCTATGAAGCAGAAAGACCTTCAGGAGATGTCTGACCCGTGGAGGAGGGAGGCCCAGGAGAAGCTGGAGAAGCAGCAGAGGTTTGAGCCAGTGGAGCTCCTGCAGCAGGAGGTGCAAGAGCTTCAGGCTAAAGCGAAGCGCACGGCGGAGGAGAACAACCGACTCCGAAAGCTCAGCCTGGAGTGGCAGTTTCAGAAGAGGCTGCAGGAAATTCAGCAAAGAGGAGATGACGAGGAAGAAGATGAAGATTTGGACATGATGGTGACGATACTGCAACTGGAGAAAAGCACATCACAGGCTAAGGTTAAATAGAAAACATACCAATACTTTACGTTTTGAGCCTGTTGTGCAAACTGTTCATGACTGTCAGAACGCTTCCCATTTTAGGCAACTCAGCTTTACATGGTTCATTTAACTTAAAGCTGAAACAGAGTGGCATTAAAATGTGGTTCAATAATAAGTTTGAATTTATTTTTGGATTTTCTCTAATCCACACAAGTTTAAAAGTAGACATACAGGCTAAAATATATACATACAGTCACTTAAATATTTTAATAAGTGGTGCTGAAGGTTCTACAATGTCTTTTAACTTGACAAGGCCTCTTAACTTCTCATCAGTGATCATGATTGACTACAGCTGGTAGTTTCTCTTTGCAGCATATAAAGGATTTGTTTGACAGCACTCATTGGATTGATCAATACTCAGATCAATGGAAAGTCCAAGGAACTCAGTGAAGATCTAAGAAGGAGAATTGTAGATTTATTCAAGTTGGGAAGGAGACATTTCTAAACAACTGCAGATTCAAAGATCATCAGTTTAAACAACTGTATGCAAGTACAAGTTATTCAGATGCGTCACCACTTTACCAAAGTCTGAAAGAAGACCCAAACTGTCACCCTCAGATGAGAGGCTGTTCAGGAACAACCCAGGAACCACCA
>VUQS01032214.1:0-19786 GCA_015108495.1 Heterochromis multidens | reverse complement strand
GTGTCTGTCTGTGTGTGTGTGTGTGTGTGTGTTACTGTGTGTCTGTGTGTGTGTGTGTTTCTGTGTGTGTGTGTTTCTGTGTGTGTGTGTCTGTGTGTTTCTGTGTGTGTGTGTGTGTTTCTGTGTGTGTGTGTTACTGTGTGTGTGTTACTGTGTTTCTGTGTGTGTGTGTGTGTGTTACTGTGTGTGTGTGTTGTGTGTGTGTGTGTGTGTTTGTGTGTGTGTGTTTGTGTGTGTGTGTGTGTGTTTCTGTGTTTCTGTGTGTGTGTGTGTGTGTCTGTGTGTGTGTGTTACTGTGTGTGTGTTACTGTGTTACTGTGTGTGTGTTTCTGTGTGTGTGTTTCTGTGTGTGTGTGTGTGTGTTTCTGTGTGTGTGTGTGTGTGTGTGTGTGTGTGTGTGTGTGTTTGTGTGTGTGTGTTTTTGTGTGTGTGTGTGTGTGTGTGTGTGTTACTGTGTGTGTGTGTTTCTGTGTGTGTGTTACTGTGTGTGTGTTTCTGTGTGTGTGTTTGTGTGTGTGTGTGTCTGTGTGTGTGTTTCTGTGTGTGTGTTACTGTGTGTGTGTGTGTGTGTGTGTGTGTGTGTGTGTCCATAACTGACCCACTCGTGTATTTAACCCTGTTTCAGGTTAACTACATAATAATTATCTGCTGCTTTCACGGATGTCACGTAAATTCTTCCTCTTTCTTAACCTTCTTGTAAACATGTTATAATTTAATTATTAGTAATACTTATAATTGTCTGATTAGCGTTTCTTTGTGCAAACATTCAGTCCAAAATAATAGTAAAAATAAAACAACCCACAAGAATGACAGAAGTGGAGAAAAGGTTTGATAATACAATAAAACATTCCAATAATTCCAAAATAAAACTGATAGTTTCCCCAAATGAAAATGAAATGAAAGTGAAACCTGAGCACCAGAAGAGCAAAGGTTAATCAGGAGTCACTGTTGTCATCTGAGCAGCTCCCAGAGGTGCTGACTGCCACCTCAACAGTTTAAAGCTCTCTTTTTGTTCTAGTTATGGTGGTTCAGTGTAATTTTAGGGGTAAACTAAAATGGACAAAAACACAACAACTTGTTAAACTCATTCCACAAACATGTTACAGTGTGCAGCTTTTTAGCACTTCATGTGATTGTAAGTTAAAGACAAACTAACCTTTTTATGTGACATTTTATAATCTAGTGACCTTTACTCAGCTGTAACTTTGTGTTTACTTCTGTTCTTTTACAGTTCTTGTTAAAACTCAGGCTGTTCATCGTCAGTTTATGAATGGATGGCTCATTCAATGTGAAAATTTCCATTTTTTTCATTGTTTTTAAAAGAAACTGTATATTTTAGAGAGTTGTTTTCCCCCCATACTAGTTATTAGGTTTAACCAGTGCAGTCCTGGAGAGGAGAGGCCATCTGCTGGTTGAACCTCGGATTCAGGAGGAACACTAGAGCAGCTCTTTATCCTCTCTGTGTGGGAGTTTTCCTAACCAGTCTACATGTGCTTTGTAAACTTGGAGAAAGCATTCGACCATGTCCCATGTACTTTGTGAGTGTTGGAATTCGCTGAAGTTTTATGGATGGAATTTCTAGGCACAGCCAAGGGGTGGAGGGTATCGGCCTCAGTGGTCTCAGTATCTCGTCTGTGTTTTTTGAAGATGATGTGGCTCTGTTGACTTCATCGGGTGGTGACCTCCAGCTTGTACTGGAAGTGAGACGAGAATTAGTACCTCTGAGTCTGAGGCCATGGTCCTCAGACAGTAAAAGGTGGAGTTCCCACTCTGGGGTGAAGCTGTTGATTTACCGGTCACTGTGGGTAGTGACCAAAAAATAAAATTGTGAATACAAGTGACAGAAATGAGCTCCTACCAAAGGGTAGCTGAGCTCTCGCTTAGAAAATGGTCGTGGAGCTCAGAGTAGAGCCACTGCTCCTCCACATAAAAAGGACCCAGTTGAGGTGGTTCAGGTGTCTGGTCAGGATGCCTCCATAGGTCAGGTGTTTTGGGGATGTCCAACTGGGAGGAGACTCTTGAGGCTGGGCATCTCAGCTTAGACTATTGCCCTGTGATCCAGACCCGGATAAGGAGCAGAAGATGGATGGATGGATGGATGGATGGATGATGGCACCATATTTTCTCAGAGCTGCTAATTTAATATTTAAAACAGTGCTTCCACCCAGATTATCTCATATTAGTCTTTTGAAGGCTGCACATAAACATAAACCGCCGGAGGTTTCTTCCTGTTAAAAGGGAGTTTTTCCTTCCCACTGTTGCCAAGTGCTTGCTCATAGAGGGTCGTTTGATTGTTGGGGTTTCTCTGTATTATTGTAGGGTCTTTACCTTACAATATAAAGCGCCTTGAGGCGACTTTTGTTGTGATTTGGTGCTATATAAATAAAATTGAATTGAATAAATAATCTAAAGTCATTTTCAGGCATTTTGAGTGTAATACGTAGAAAAAATAAATGTGAGCATGTAATAGTTTGGCCAGATCATATGAACAGTATTTAAGAACCAGCCTGGTTTTAAATTTGTCAAATAAAATCTCTGTTCTGTGTGTTTTTTCCTATTTTTTTCCTCACTGTTCCAGCCAGTTGACATTTTTCATTTAATCACCAATTTATATTCCATCAACCAGTTCCGCCTCACATTTAACCCTCCAGTGGTTCAGATCTGTGATGACTCCCCGGCGTCCGCTTTTCTGAACTGAGTCATCGGATGTGTTGAAAATGCAGAATCTGTGAGCGAGGGATCCTGAGGAAGTTCAGCAGACCGAAGCCTCGCTGTGTGTTGCTTCTTCCTGGCTGCGGGCTGACTTAGCACGTTGGTGCATTATTAATGTGTGACATGATTTCTATTGAGAGGAGCTGCCAGCTCTGTAACTGGAGCCAGCTCAGCAGCCTGCTCTCAGCCTGGTTTGCTTCACATGTGGATCAGTGTGTCTGCAGAGCTCAAATAGTTTTTCAGTGACCTGGATTCTACAAGTGAGTGAATTGTTTTTTCCTGTGGTGCTAATACACAGTCCCAGAAACAGAATGGAATGATTAGAGAAGCAGTTCAAGCCCGTGTTAAATGAAAACAACACAGAAAACAACATCTTAGATGTTGAAACTGAAAAAATAGTACTAGAATTGTTGCCACAAATCTGCCAAAGAAAATTGCAATAGGAGCATGTCCCCTCTTCTTTTAACAACACTCTGTCAGTGTTTGGGACCCGAGGAGCCTAACTGATGGGGTGAAATGTTTTTCCATTCTTGCTTCAGGGTTTCAGCTGCTCAGGCCTGCTCAGGGCCTCCTTTGCTGTATTCTTTTTGTTTGGATAACTTTGTTCCCTTAATAAATGAAATCATCATTTAAAAACTGCATTTTGTATTTACTCAGGTTATCTTTGTCTAATATGAAAATTTGTTTGATGATCTGAAACATGTAAGTGTGACAAATATGCAAAAAACTAAGAAATCAGGAAGGGGGCAAATACATTTTCACATCACTGTAGATGGAGTTGCTACCATGTGATTGGCTAATTAGATGATTTATCATGAATAAAAATGATGCAGGTCATTTACATTTCTCCAGTACTGAGAGTTTGAGCTTCTGTTGTAATTAGAAGTCATTTATGGGGTCAAGAAGTATCTCATGCTTATTTTCCATGTAATTTACTACACAGTCATGCTGTTGGAATACATACAGAATTTTATTTGGCATTATTCTTACTGAAATACGCAAGACTTTACCTGAAAAAGATGTTGTGTTTGGTGGCAGCATATGTTGCTCCAAAACACACACACACACATATATATATATATCAGCATTGAGCTTTGCACAACCAAATGAGCCTTTAAATAATATTATCATAGGACACATTAATAAGTAATAAATAAACTTTGTAATGACCTTGTAATTGTCTGTTTTTTTAGCCTCCTCCCCCTGTGGTGGCCTGGCGGCATCATGGCGTCTCGGCTGTTGGACCGCCTGAAGCGCTCACTGTTTAAAGATGGTCAGGGGGTGGGACCTGAGCAGGAAGAAGGCGGTGGACAGGAAGAGGAGGCGTTTAACCAGGATCGCTGGGAGGCAGAGCTGGCGGAGGACGAGGAGTGTGTAACTGATCGGCTCGGAGGGACGCTGTGCTTCGATGGCGGAGTCGGAGGACTGGAGGATGGAGCTGAGGGTGAAGGGTCGGGGCAGGACAGCGACTCTGACTTCCTGGGAGAGTCGATGGAAGAGGGCCTCAGCAGCACAGGTGAAGTCGTGTTCTCCTCATTTACCTCGAAGGACCTCAAGCAAGAACATTTTACTTTCTGATTTCTGTTTTGTCTAGTAAAGAAACCAAGTGCTCTGCAGAACTTAAGTAAATCTTTCACCACCAGGAGGCAGTGTTTTAGTACTGGATGTGGAAAGATATTTTTGGATGTATATTGCTGTTCTTTTAATTTTTCTTTAATCCCTATCCCCATTTCCTTAAGAGGCTTTACCTTTTGCAGGCCTCTTTTGTAAGTAAGAATGGTTAAATAAAGGTAAGGCTGTGCCATATCGTATTGTGTGCGATAATACCAGTATAAATTTTTACATCATATAAAAGTGTCATATGATATCGATGATATAGCAGTGCCATGTGTTTATGTTCCCTATCACACAAAACAAGACAAGCCCAGGCATGCCAGACAACGAGAGCTGGGTGTCAGCCTCCGATGACGATTAAGTAAAAGGAGCTACTTCAACATCCTCCAACAAAGCAGAGTGCTTTACAAAATATGCAAGAAAACTGTTCCTGCTAAAGGTGGAAACAGCAAACTTGAGGCAAAAACACAAACTGCTGATTACAACACGGCTATAAATGCACACAAGGAAGAGATACTAGCAACTGGTGATGTGCAACCCAGAAGTAAACACGTGACTCCTCTGAGCATCGATGCAACACTCACTGGTTGCGTCCATATGAAGGAAATTACTGATGTAGTTACATGGTGGAAAAGCAGGGCTTTAAGCAGCTGGTTAAAAAGCTCATCTCAAGATACAACATCTCAGATAAAAAATACTTTTCAATTCCATTTTTATTATGTGACCATATTGTGCGACTCTTGAAGAGTTACAAGGTTAAGTTACTTTAGTTAGTAAGTGTTAAGCAGTTACGTTATACTTTTTCTTAAAGGTACAATCAGTAATTTTTTGAGGTTATGTAATAGAAAAAAGGATACTGTACTCATAAATATACATAGGATATTGTATAATTACATCTTCCAACAAACTGATGCATTCTCATAAACGTATATTTAATCCATTAAAAATACATAGGAGTGGGCTGGCAGTTTGGTTTCCCCCACCATATTTGAATACAGTGGCTGGGAAGGACATCTCCCTTCCAACTACTGGTGTACTACATATGTGGCCACATACGTGGTACACCAAAGGTAGAGGAGAAAAGAGTTTGCATGCTGTGGAGGGACATTTAAATTTGTGCCTGCACCTTCAGAAGATATGAAGGCTCATACCTATGTTTTATCATCGGAGAAGGAGTTTCCTTCACCAAAGAAACGAAAACGCGAAGGAAAAAGACAACATGACCAGAATCTTAATAAAATGTTATTCTCTTTTTCCTCGTCTCAAGCCTCATCTTCTGAGCTGAAGTCAGGGCTCTAACACACAAAAACATGCATAAACGTGCTCATTTATTCCTGATATTGTTGTAATTACTTGTCAGCAGATTAGACATGTGACCCTCCCGTCTCCGGACAGCTGACAACGAGCCGGCTAAACAACAACAGCTGGTTATCAGCTAACATTACTCCAGCTAATGTTAGGCTCGAGTGTCACACTTTCCCTCTGATAAACAGTTTATTACATTCTCACATCATATGAGAGGTTATTCACTAATCGTCAGAGTCCAACAAAGTCATCTCCACTTCAAAGACAGTTTCACTGACACTGGTGAACAGTAGCTAACAGCGTTTCCTGACAGTTCAGCATATCCTCAACAACTCACCTGAGTATGGCTGTCATTGTTCAGTGAGCTTCTCTGACTCATTGATTTGTATCTGAGTCCTTTCATCCGGCATTGACAGCTGAGGTAAACAGTGGACTAACAGCCTTCCACAGATAGGGAAAAACTGGATCTGGATCCGGTCCAAACAATAGTAGAAACACGCTGGCCGGCCGTGGCTGTTATGGTGTACAGTCTAAATTTAATGTTTTTGATCTCTCTTGGCTGACTAAAATATATTTGCCCTATAGCAGCCACCGTAGCTAGGATTATGCATTTGAATTGGGAGGGGTAAGAAAACAGACCTCAGTTGACTGCAGTCTGCAGTAATCTGACTTTACAGGGTGGCTGTGAGAGAAAGTTTATTTCCCACTTCAGGTATAAACAGAAAGAGTACACAACAACTCTTAACCTTTTAGCCTGTCGTTAATGCTGAACGTACATGGACTGATACCAGTTAAATAACTTAAGGTAACTTAAATAATAAAATTTGCCTGTTTTTTTTTATAGATCCATTAACTCGTTAGAGCTGTTTTTATAGCTAAAAGCAATTAACAGAAACCACATTCTAATATAACATGTTAGTCAGATTAAAGGTTGTAGCTTACATTTAAATAAAAAAAACTCCTCCAATATTTATCTCCATCAGGGGATCAGTTTAGGACTAGCAGTCTGTTGGGGCTGTAGTACACTGGAGGAAACCATGGCATATTGTACTCCCTGGTCACATGACCTTGCTCTTACCTGTCTTCTGTAGACACCAGTCCTGTGGGTGTTTCCCCAGTGGGTCACTCCTCCTCCTCCTCCTCCTCCCTGCTGACTCGCCAGCTTCAGGAGAGCTGGAGGAATCTGCGTGGACTCAGTGGAGGAAGCCCCGTCTCCTCCGTGAGACGGCAGACCGACAGCTTGTTGTTCGAGGTGACCGATGCCAGTGTGGTCCAGGACGGTTCCTCAAAATATGTGGTGAGCTGGCAAAGAAGAAAAGTGGAAAAATTATAACAGAAAAACTGCTTAAAAGCTTCTAAATCCAGGCGATCAAGATCTTTAATTTATAGGGCTAAAGACATTAAAAATACACCAACGCGTATCAGCTTACACCTTCTTCAGCGTGTTGAGTTACACATACAGAGCAGTAAAAGCTTCACTCACCGCAGGTGTGCAACACTAATTTTATGCATAATTTTTTCTCACCTCTGGGGGCAATGATGAGTACAGCAGTTCTTTAGCCTTTAAAGGCATCACCCAGGAAGTACATAGCTCCCTAATAAGCAACCACAACACTTTTCTAACCAATGACAGTACAGACACAAAAAGCTTTGTTATGAGCCACAGTGAGCCTCTGCTGTTTATATCCACTCTGTATAAAATGCTGGTACAAGCCCATAGATTGGATTTGGAAGTCCTGATCAGAGTCACATATACTTCGTAGTCTCTGAAATTGTCAATGAGGGATGTTCTTATTGAGCTGTGGGGGAGAAACTGTCTGTGGATGCAGATCTGTACACTGTGGAGCTCATTGAAACTGCTCATTATGACGTGCTTATGACTGTATCGCTGCAGCCATAGCGTGTAGTTACGTTTGTTTGACAAAAATTAGGAAGTATCAAATGAAATGTTCTTGCTACTGTCTCTCTCTTCAGCTGTACACAATCCACGTGATCCAGTCTGGTGGCAGCGATAAGACTCCTGCCATCATCACACGCCGGTACACTGACTTCCAGCGCCTCCACGCCACTCTTCGCCGTAACCACGGAGAGCACATGGAGCGTGTCTGTTTCCCACGTGAGTAGACCTCATGTATTCTGTATGCCATGGGTGTTTCTGTGCTACAGGGAAGTTAAAATTTCTTTCCTCAGGACACTAAAAAGATTAAAACATTTGGTTTTAACCTCTGCAGGAAAAAAAATGAGGAGGAACTTCACAGCGGAGACGATCGCTAAGCGGAGCCGAGCGTTTGAACAGTACCTGTCTCACCTGTGTTCCCTGCACGCCCTGCGGGGGGCGCTGTGTGTCCGTCAGTTCTTCTATTTGACTGACCTGCAGACAGGACAGCTGCTCATCAGGTAACTCCTGTAAACCTCTATCTACACCTCATCCATAAATGTTAATGTCATATACGAAAACTGATCTCACATCAATCAAAATGCTGTCTGTGCCTAAATGTTTCCACTGTTTCTATTAAAATTAGTTTTGTTTGGTTTGAATGAAACCAAGTTCACAGAAGAACTCATTATCTTCTTTTTGCTGTTTGAGGCCCAGCTCTGTTTTAATTTTTTATTGGCATAAAAAAATCAAAATTATTAGAAAAATGTTTTATATAAAAAAACAATATTCAGGTATTACATCCTTCATACACTCATCCAAAGTAAACACAAGCTTCTACATAAGTGGTAGAAATCTAAAAAGTTCTTCAGAGACCTCTCCTCAAAGTTAAAGCAGGAAAAAATACTTTTACAATAAGTAAACTATGAAAAACAGAAAAACAGGTGGTCAAGCGTGTTTTGGAAGATTGCCCCTCTTTCAGGACATCTTATATTAGGACATGGATGCCAACTCATGAGCTGGTTTTGATGCACAGCTTCACAATATTATTATAGTCTTTAGTTATTGAGGAATGCAGGTAGTGCATCATGATAGAATGTATTTAAAAAATGGATAGAGCCACCGACATGTCAGCTGTTGGTTAATAAAACCATGAGTTGAACATTTGAGCCGTCGCCATGTTGGTCTTTTGAAGCTGGACATGATGAGCAGTGGGTGGATCTGACTGAGAACCCATTCATACAGTAGCTACTTGCCTGCACTGAAGCATACCTTTTTGACTCTAATGAGGACCACGATTTACAAAGTAAACATCATGTTTTGTTTAACTACACTTGAAACTATTAATTGAGTCTATAAAGTCATCAGGAAAGTGTTGACTGAGGTCAAAGATCGAGTGAGAAATGGGGTCAATTTCCTAAATAAGTCTGTGAAAAATTATATCTTTTTGAAACCAGAGGAGTCGCCCCCTGCTGGCCATTAGAAAGAAGCGTTTGCTTCACAGTCCATTTTTTATATACAGTATATGACAAAAGCTCATCATAATGCTGAAGTCATGTCTTGTTTCGTTGAGGGTGGGACGTTACCAGGATGCTTTGGGTCCACTGCTCAACGCCAAGAGACTGCAACACAAACTGGGCTGGGCAAGTTACTATGACAACCAGGCTCAGGCCGCTCCTCCAACCTCCTCCCACTGGTTCTTCACCCTGGTTGGACTGTCGTGCTGTTTCCAGGAGGTGGACCAGCTGGAGGAGGCTCGGGATCACTGTGACCATGCCCTGCGTGTTCTGACCCCCACCGAAAGTCAGACTAACACGGAGGATAAGCCCCTCCCACCGGACAATAAGCCCCTCCAACAGACCAGCACATCACGTCTACACATCGACAGGCCCCACCCCCTGCTGTTGCCGCTGTTACGAGTGATGGTTCGGCTATCGTGGCAGACGGGAAGAGACAAGCGACAGTGGGAGGAGCTTCTGCAGCATTTGGAGGAGCGGTGGGTGGGGCTAGACAATCATCCAACCATCAAAGAGTTTCTGGTCAAACACAACCTGCAGGACGGCGACGGTGAGGGCTAGAAGAGCACACATGTTGCAGAGTGCAATCGATGTGATACGACTCGAGTGTTAAAGCCACTGCAGGGGAAACAAAGCAGAGATTTTCAAAATAAAATCTGAATATTTTGAGAAAAAAGTCATAAAAAAGTGAAAATAACATTTTAAGAAAAAAGTTCTATAATTTTAGCTTAATTTCAGTAATAAAATGATGACAGGGAAACTAATTTCACATGCTTTTTAATGATGTGAAGGTTTTTGACTCACTTTTGGAGGCAGCCTCAAGTGGCCATTAGAGGAACTGCAGTTGTTGACAATTGATGCTTTGTTTCAGTACTAAAACCAAAAAGGTCATATATAGAAAAAAAAATCGTACTTTAATAAAAAAGAGTGATATTAATGTAATTAATGCAAAAATAGACTTTATATAAGAATGAAGTCACAGAAGAATGAGTCAAAATGTTTTTGACTGAATGACATATTTAGGTTTTAGCTGACAGTTGACTTATTAAAGTGCTGGACTTCAGTGTCACTTACATGTGACCTGGTCTGAAACCTGAAACCGGGCAGTTCAAAATCTCACTTTTTATTTCCTCTAACAGTGGCTGTAATACTCTGTGTACCAATCAAGGGTTCAGTCCTACTTTCAAAGCCTTAAAGCAGTTCAGTGATCTTTGTAGCTCTGATGCTTCAGATCAGGAGGTTTTTATTCTTAATCGTGACTCCTCACAGTATTCTTGAAAAGATCATCCATTATTCTACTTTAAGAGTAACGTCTACAATATTTATGAAGGGCTGTTTCAAATAATTTTATTTTGGAAACTGAATCCAGTTGAAGAAAAAAGTATTCACAACACATATTCACATTTAAAATCAATTGAACTGCATGAACGTTTCATAGAAATGTGGGGAGTACAGATTAAGAACAAACCTCCAAGAAGCAGAGGAAGGAGAAAACACAGGGTTCACACGTCTGAGGTCATTTTCACTCTGTGACTCTGAGGAGAAAAAAGATTTTAATTTTAAAAATCTTCTGAATTCCTACTAAAGGTTTACTGATATTTAACAGTATTACATATTGACAGCATTTAAAAGGGAGCATCCAGTATAGGATGTAGAGACTCCGTTATTAAAACCTCGTACGCCTTGAATCTTCAAACGATGCAATCACAAGCCTCACGTAACGGTAAAGGTGCCCTGTGAAGTTTTACATGCCGGTAGTGTAACTTTCAATATTTCTCACCAAAATACTTTGATTGCATCCCTGAGCTCTAACAAAAATGACCTTTGCTCTGAAAAAAGGGAAATGTTAACAACCTGCTGGGGCTTCAGGGAGAGCGCCAACATGGCAGAGAGTCCTCCAGAAAACATGTACAGTGACACTTTAGTATACATCAATGATCAGATATTGGTAAGTGGGCTGGTACTTATATAACACCTTTCTACTCAAATTTGAGCACTTAAAGCACTTTCTACTACAAGTCTCATTCACCCAGTCACACACACATTCATACAGTGCTTTTATCTATACCTAAGCACTGTTATCTAACATTCACATTAACCTTCTGATTGGTAGACGACCCGCTGTACCACCTGAGCCACAGCTACCCCGTATTGGTCTGAGGCTGAGAGCAGAGAAAGGAGACACTAATGTGACTGTAAATAACAGTAGTATCGCGTAAAGACTCACACTGAGCTGAATTTAGATTACTGCAATAAATTAGGTGAACAGGTCATTAAGTTATCTTTATATATATTTATATTCTTGGGTGTTTTTATTTGTTATATTTTATTTGACAAAATTTGTAAAGCAGTGTGTAAGTCAAGCCTGATATTTCCTTATACATAAAACGAATGATACTCTTCCTCACAGTGAAGAATACAGCTTATTCATTTAACACTGCTGTTGGATATATACACACCTATTTATATTAGTTTTGCATATAAATCAGCTACTTTCACCATACTATCAAATCCACTTGGGTGTCAGTAAAGCTCACAGGGTAGCGCAGGTGGTCTTCAGGCTATTAAAGAGGCCCATGTTTGAATCCGCATTTGAATTCACACTCACACACCAATAGCTGTCAGACAGTGCTCCAGGTGAGCATCCTGATAAACAAAAAAACTCATAAAATTGTATTTCCTATGTCTTAGCAGTTTTTATGGCTTTTGAAAGCTTAATTTAAGGGATTTTGATACCACTTAAGGCCTTATTTTTTAGAAAGAGTGAATAAATTCAGTGCCTTTCTACATTTGTTTAAGCTCCCTGTTTACCAGTGGAATAAAGTGAAATTGTTTGCAGAGGTCAGATCATACAGAGCATGCAGAAACTCCACAGAGCACCTTTAAAAAGCTGTGACTCAGTTCAGTAGTGAGACAATCACACTCACAGTGATGCTGTTTCTACATATGAGGCTGCACATTTTTAAAGCTCTCCTCAGAGTGTTTGTGCATTATTTACGTCTTTGTGGTAAAAATTTCATTTCAGAGCTGAGGAGTAAAATGATTTAGTTGCACTAGTTTTAATCTGCACCATTTCCACCTGCAGTGGAAAATTTCTGTGGAAAGCTTTGCCTGTTGCCAGTACATCATATATTCAACAGTTAAAGAGGCATTAAATGAGAAACGATGTTTATCCGCAGGAACGACAAACACTTAGCGCTCGCCTCCTCCTGCACAGCACACCCCACACAGCACTCACTGCTTCACAGTCATTCAAGGTAAACTCTGCGGCTTTTATCAGCGATAACTGCGTGCTTTTACGTGGATGTGGTTACTGTGGAGACTGGCCCGAGTGGACGGCTACATGAGAGACAAAAATAGATGTGAGGAGCTGGATTTACATCAGCAGGAAAAATGTCAAACAGAACTGATGGATAGTGAGGAAAACAAGTGATTAATAATAAGGGACTAAGCAAAGTTATCAGCACAGCAATGAATTTCAGAGGGAAACTGATCAGTGCAGTGATTTTGGGATTGTGCACATGCACAGATTTATGCACTTATTGTGTTCATGTGTCATGATGTAGAAAAGCTGCTGATTTTTCAGATATCCTGCATTCAGTGGCAGGACTGTGGAGCTGCTGCATGAGTTATGTTATATTCAGCCTTGCTACTTCTTGCTTCTCCATATTCTGGTTACTGTCGCACTACAGAGACCCTGCAATACTTTCAGCTTCAGTTTCTAATGTTAGCTTGTAAATGATTGTCTCTGTGCAGCACTTTATGCTTCTCATTCACACTCACCGGTCAGGGAGTTGGACCGTCAACCCTGTGATCAGTGGATGACCAGCTCTGCCTCCTGAGCTCCCTTTATACTGAAAGTGTACATTGGAGACGTTATGTTTGTGAGTGTACACAGTTCAGTAGCTTTTTCATTTTTTGGTTCAGTGGTAGCTGTGTTAGCTGTGATCATGACACCTGCCTCACCTGCTCTGGTTTCATGTAAATATAGGCAACGATAACCACAGGGGATCGAGGTGGATCAACACATTCTTGTCCCGACTGTTAAACACTGCTGGTGTCACAGAAACATGTACAAGGTGTCCTTTGGTTTCAGCGCCTCTCTTCTAAAGTAGGGCCGCTCCTGGCAACTATTTGATTAAACATGACATTAAGAAAAAAAAATCTTACTAATAGACTCATTGAAAAGCAAGAAAACCCTCAGAAGACAGTTAAAACTGAGGTCCACACAGCTGAGCTGAGTGTCGTAGTGCATCACTCTCCTATATTTCAGTTTACTCTGACAAGTCAACACACAACTGCTCATTTTCTAGATCAAAGTGCTGCAGAATGATGGTGGTTCATGGGGCTGTTGTCTGTCTTACTTTCCACCTCGCACAAACAAACATCTTAGACCTAACAGTGACTGACGCTGTATAAATAATCTGAACCAACTAGTGTTTCTAGTGTCCAACTAATGAGGGCAACTGTCCGGTTGACTAGTTGTACACATCCCTATTTTAAAGAGCTGTAAAAGGATGGCGGTGTAGGTCGGGAGATTTAAAGGTTCATGTCACACTTTTGTTTTCATTCCATTTTAACTTGCTTCTTACTTTCAGTTTAACACGGTGGTTTAGTTTAAGCAAAAATGACTTGGTGAGGTTCGGGGGGAGATTGTAGTTTGGGTTAAAATATATTTCTTTGCTGCATTAAGCCTGCAGAATGAAAAAATGACGTTTGCCCAGCGTGTTTAGATGTGTGTCAGTGGGCACGTCCATTGACTTTTGCATAACCTGATGCCAAAGAACACCTTGTGCGTAGAAAAACCAGGTGCGGCGGCTGTAGGTTTTGCAGGATCTGAAAGCTTCAGGGCATTACACAAACACCTTTCTCTCTGCTGATCTAACAGCTGATTGGTTTAGATGCTGTCTCAGTAAAATGTGGAACATAGTTTCCTCTTCTGTGGCCACTCTGCAGCTCTTTATGTTGTACCCACAAAGCTTAAATTTACTATCAGCTGTCTGTTAATAACAGGTGGAATTGTGATTATTTTTTATTTTTGCCTTACAAAGCCAGCCTGTGCAAAAAAATTTTTGGACAAAAAGGTCACATCTGATTTTTTTGAGCAAAGATTTTTCTGTGTTTTGTGATCCTGCTGTGAAAGTAAAAAAACAATCATTTGAGCTGTTAAGTGAATAAAATGTGAAAATCTGCAGATACAGATATTACAGACTTGGCCCTTTTTCCTAAATGAGTTTAAGGTCTGTTATAACTTTAATGTTAAGTGTGTTATTTGGGCTAAAGCTTTACTCAGACACTTTAGTTTTTTTAATGGTTTGAAAATGCAGTTTGGGGTCTATTTGATGTGTCAGATGTGAGGTTTTCAGTGTATCCTGTATGTATCCCACTTTATCCTAGTGCAGCAACACGTGGCAGAAATCAGTGCTGGCATCGTCATTTGTCACCAGAGTCTGTGCAGTAGTGACCCGGTGGAAATGTGAGCTAGATCCTAAAGTAGGCCAGCTGCCACAATCTTGGACGCTTGCTGCACCTTTTCTAGATAAATTCATAAATATATTCTGGCTGACATGGCGTCCAGCACACAGCTTTGACTTGCTGTCATCTTTCTAACGTGAACCTGGCTTCCTCCTCGGTAATTCTTCCCTTCCTTCAGCAGCATTTCAGCCTCTGTGGAATAGTTTAAAATGCATTTTTTGGGTCTTTGTAGCAGCACTTCTTCATAGAGCTTTATAAAAGTTTATTTTATGGAATCGATTTGTTACAAGATGCAGATCACGCCCTTTTTTTCTTCATGTTGGCATCTTTGCAGATACTAAGATGAGGGCTGTGACTCTATAATGCGGCAACTTTATTACAGTAAAAATGTGAAGATGAATATCAAAAATCTTGAGAGTTGTATAAAATTATAATAAAGATTTTTTTTACTACATGTTGTATCGTATCTTTTTTTGCACAAGATGCTCTGAAAGTAGACTGATGCTGATCTTTGAGCAGTCATGTGAGGATGTTAATTATCATCTGGTCTTCTCTGTTCTTATTTATATGTTTTATTATGATGTATGTAATGTGATGTATTTCTTTACGGGCACCCATAAATGTTCAGTGGGGCTGAGGTCAGGTGACTCTGGAGGAAAGTCAGTGACAGTCAGCACTTTTCCTTTTTTTGGAAAGTTGACGACAGGAGAGTCGATCAAAAACACATTCGTTCTCGCAGAAAACTAAAAAGCCAACCACACAGCTGATGTGCTGCCAAATCAAAGACACTCTGGGCCCTCCCCAGCTCCTCTCCCTCAGATTTTTACTCCAGACCAAACTGCTGAGTGGCTGGAAAGAAGGTTGGTACCTAAGATGGTGGAGTGAAAGTGCAACACTGCACAACAAACAAGTGTAGGCCTGCAGGGAGGTGGCACAGAGGGTGGAGCATGTCTCTGAAGGATGCAGTCGATGCACTTTACCCTTAGAAACCTTCAGTCCAGCCATGATGTCGCACTGAGCAGGCCTCTTTGAGTCGTCACTCAGTTCATGTTTCTTACAATTCTGCACAGTCAGTAGTTTGTCTGGAAACTTGAGGCACAGACGATGAACAGGTGAGCAACAGCTGCACGTTGATTTAGTCAAACAAGCCTCTGATGAGTCCGATAAATCCACGAGTTTCATCTGAATGCAGGGGCGTGGCTAAACCCTCGCTCCTTTAAGGAAAGTTGGTATTGGGGCAGCTATGTCTCCTAATGCATGCTTAAGGAGCAGGAGGTCTGTCCTCAGAGACATTAGAAGTTTCTGGATTTCTCAGCAGATTTTCAGCTTGTTTCATATTTATTTCTGATAGAATTTTCTGATTTCCCACACCTGACCTGGAAACAGAGCAGAGTCTATTTTACATATTACAAGGTCTTTTATTTTTAAAGTTCTAAATCCTCAGACTTACATCAAAATATTATAACAGATTGTTAAGAAAGCCCTTCACTCTCATCATTGGCACCCGTCTTAGTGATGCAGTTATTTGAATGTAGTGGTCACTGGAACACAAATACTGCACGTACAGAATCACCAGACTCAGGTAGTTTCCAGAGAGATGGGTGTACTTGTATTTGACACACAAGAGATCTTTGACAAAATGAGATTCAAAGTGAATCACAGAGTTCATGACATGAGCCTGACCGTGATACTGTTAAGTACTGTAACAATCTAGTGAGGACTGAGTGGACGAGCATGTCCTCATATACTGCAGGTGAGAGATTAGTTGATGAAGAGCAGGTGCACCAGCCAACGATCAAGCTTGGCTGGAACTGGTGAGTAGCCACGCTTTTGAGAGGACGCTCAAAACAGCAGGAAAACCTGTCCACTGACAGAGAGAGAGAGAGGGGTGATGGGACAGCACCAAAGACATGCATGTTCTATAGAAGCTACTATCAGCTGCTCCACAGCAGGTAGCTCTGGACATCTTTACACTGGATGTCCTTCCTGACATAACCCCAAAGGGATTTGCATCTCCTCCCAGGATTGAACCAGAGATGTTTTGCTTGTTATGCAGATGTGTAAACCACAAACTATAACAGTGTTAAATGATAATGTGAAGTCTTTGGTTATGTTAAAGAATTACAGCTCAAACCTAACAAGCAGAGTTTTATACTGGTTTTAGCTCACTGTTAAGCTGTCTGGCTGGCTTATTGTTTTGGTTCAGATCAATCTCAACACACTCACGGCCGCTGCAGACAGACACTGTTAGAAACTAGCCGGTGACCTTAGTGGAGCATTTAGTGGCGAAACAACCAGATGTTTCCCTTTGGGAGCTGATAGAGAAGTTTAGTTCACAGTGACAAAGATCTCTCACAGAAGTACCTTTGACGCTCTTATTTCAGGAGTAAATCATATATGTTCCCCATGATTTTTCAAAGTTTGCATGCCCAGTCTGCACACTCCTACTTACATTTTATTAATCAAAAACAAAATAAGTGAAATAAGTTCAGGGCTTTAAAGAAATTACAGAGATTTTTGAAATTGTGCCCTTTTTTACCCAGAGAACTTATTTTAATTCAAAATTTGTCAAAAATATTGTGGTCCTGGGCTTGTGTCTTTATTCTACTTTAATGTATCTTCTCTTATATATCTCCTGTTCCAATGGTGGATGTTCATATTAAACATATCCAACGTTTTAAATACTGTACAATAATCTCTGTGAGCCAAAAGCTCAGGCTTCAGGCTGCTTTAAACACTCAGTTTATCACAGTTTATTCTACTGTTGGACCTGTATGATGTCATAAAGAGGGCAAATTCCTTATGTGGCACTCAGACACACAATATGGCTCTGACCACAGAAATCCCACCCACCTGCTGGTCAATCCTTGTGTTTGAGAGAGGCAGCCAATCAGAAGAATGTTTTTTTAGGCAGATGGGAACTGTGAATTATGCAAAGCTGCTTGGTTAGAGTCCAAGAATAAATATATGGAGCTGGAAATGAGCAGAACAGGTCCCCTTTAATGATGACGGCAGTAATGTATCTTGATGACCAGCAGAGGTCGCCCTCCTTCAGCCCATTTTGTTATGATGACGCAGTTGACTTTGAGATTCCTCAGGTCCTCTGATGGAGTTCACTCAGTGTAAAAGAAATCACAGGCAGTTCAGAGTGTGTGGCAGCTGTGTGGAGGTGAAACAGTTGGACGGTGTTGAACATGCAGGAAACAGACCTGCTCTCAGATTCAGTCCAGGTGGCTCACTGCTGCTTTTCTCTGCACAGCTGACGACTGTAAGCTGTAAATCAGCGCTGCACAGAACATCACCATGGTGACAGGGCCAAGAGCTGAGAGATCAGCTGCTGTAGAAACACCAGTTGCTATAGCAACGGTCACGGAGCAGGAATGAAGCGCCAACATGGCCGTCAGTGGAAGGTGTCACGCCCAAACTTTGAGTGCTCAGTCACAGCTCATAATGAAACAGGTTTTTTCCCGCCTCACAATGAAAGCAAAGGAAAATGAAAGAACTCTCAGTAACACCTGTGATTCTGTGAAGCAGAGCTCTTGGGTTTCCTGGAAATAACTGTCATTTGGCAAAGAAAGTGTTTCATTGGTCTACTTGAGTTTAATGGGGCCCTGTTGTGGTCAGTTTCAAATCCTTATGTTTATCCCTGGACTCTAAGAGAGTAGCTTTGTGTGATTCACATTTAAAAATAATTCCTCTGTCTTATGTCGGGCCTTGGTGCAGCCCCTCAGTTGATCCTCTGTGTTAAATAAACCATTTTAACTCCCTTCCACCTCCCTTTAAGCTTACTATTTTTCTGATTGGCTGCCCCTCGTAAACAGAAGGTTTGAACATTTGGTCTGTGGGGCTTCTTTGCTCATAGCCAGAGGTAATTTCCAGGTTTACATTTACATTCTGGGAATCCAATAAAGTAGCTTTGCATTACTCACAGTTTGAAGAAATCCTTATTTATCGTATACTGGTCCTGTATGGAACCCTCAGCTTATCCTGTGTTTAAAACAAGACATTTTACCTCCCTGTGAGGCCCCACTTCCTAAAAACCCACTTTCATCTGATTGGCCAACTCCTGGAAGCCTGCCAAAGGGGTATCACCCTGTGCTTGTGAGCTGTACTTAATGTACTGTGAGGGTCTGCTATGCCTGTAGACTGCATAAAGAAATGAGCTCATCATGTTTAGCAAAGTTTCCATGTGAAGCCTTAAGCTGAGCATTTTCATCTTTGCCATTGAAACCAGACGTTACAGGTGAGACGCTGGGGGCTGTTTTCCCACAGACTTCTACACAACCAGAAGTCCTTTTTGAAACTTCTATCTCCTCCTTTGGCCAGCTTATTATTCCACCAGGGTATCTGATGACTGGCAGGGCGTAGGTGTTGATTGCCTGGATCTTCCCATTCAGCTGACTCCTCAGGACTTGGCTTACTCTCTGCAGGTATTTTTACCATTACCATCCGACTACACTTCTCCAGTCCGAATGACATTCCAATGCCGTTGCTGTAGATCCTAGTGGTGTGGATCAGTCATCCATGTAGAAGAGGTGGCTAATGTTTGCTCCGTTCTGTAGCCGCTGAGGGGGTATATGAGTTCTAGGCATTCCAGGATCCATGTGTGAGGCATTGAGTCATAGGCTTTCTTGTAATCAATTCAGGCAATGCACAGGTTGGTCAGTCTGGTCTTACAGTCTCGAGTGACTGCTCTATCTACCAGGAGCTGGTGTTTTGCCCCTCTGGTGTTTCTGCCAATTCCTTTCTGTGCCCCGCTCATGTATTGAGCCATGTGCCTGTTCATCTTAGCCGCTATGATGCCTGACAGGAGCTTCCATCTTGTGCTGAGGCAGGTTATGGGCCGGTAGTTGGATGGGACCGCTCCCTTCTGGGGATCAGGACTGTCCGGCCTTCGGTTAGCCATTCTGGGTGTGTCTCATCTACTAGCAGCTGGTTCATTTGTGCTGCCAGGCGCTCATGGAGTGCAGTTAGCTTCTTCAGCCAGTAGGTGTGAATCATGTCTGGGCCTGGTGCTGTCCAACTCTTCATGCTTGAGACCCTTTCTTGGAAATCTGCCAATGTGATTGTTACTGGAGTTTGTTCAGGGAGGTTGCTATGCTCTTAGATCCACTAGCCACTGAGCATTGTTGTTATGCGTTGCATCCTTCTCCCATATGCTCTTCCAGTATTGCTCTATCTCCAGCCTTGGTGGAGGCTTGGCTGTTCTCATATTGTTCCCCTGCCACTGAGAGTACACCTTGGATGGTTCAGTGGAGAACATCCGATTTATTCTCCTGGCTTCTAT
>VUQS01032213.1:15150-30081 GCA_015108495.1 Heterochromis multidens | reverse complement strand
ACAGTACTGTGCAAAAGTTTTAGGCAGGTGTGAAAAAATGCTGTAAACAAAGAATGCTTTCAGAAATGGAAGTGTTGTTCATTTATTTTCATCAATCAACAAAATGCAGTGAATAAACAAAAGACAAATCTAAACCAAATCAATATTTGGTGTGACCACCCTTTGCCTTCAAAACAGCATCAATTCTTCTAGGTACACTTGCACACAATTTTTGAAGGAACTTGGCTGGTAGGTTCTTCCAAACATCTTGGAGAACTAACCACAGATCTTCTGTGGATGTAGGCTTCCTCACATCCTTCTGTCTCTTCATGTAATCCCAGACACACTCGATGATGTTGAGATCAGGGCTCTGTGGGGGCCATACCATCACTTCCAGGACTTCTTGTTCTTCTTTACGCTGAAGACAGTTCTTAATGACTTTGGCTGTATGTTTGGGGTCGTTGTCCTGCATTGTGTGAATTGATAGAAATAACCAATCATTATTTATATTTCTGAAAGCATTCTTTGTTTACAGCATTTTTTCACACCTGCCTAAAACTTTTGCACAGTACTGTAAATCCTATGAAATTCAGTGTTTACAGCAAAATGCAAATTGAGGAGAGCACATGTCCCACCTCCCATCATGTGCTCCTTCTACCGGGGCACCATTGAGAGCATCTTCACTGGCTGCATCACTGTGTGGTACGGAGGCTGCACAACCTCCTGCTGGAAGACCCTGCGACACAGTGAATACAGCCAGCAAGATCATCGGTGCCCCTCTGCCCTCCCTCATGGACATTTTCAACACCCGTCTCACCTGCAGAGCCATCAGCATCGCTGGTGACCCCGCCCACCCTTCACACTCCCTCTTCAGCCTTATGCCTATAAGGAGGAGGTACCGGAGCATTCGAGCTCGGTCCACTAGACTGCTGAACAGTTTCATTCATCAGGCTGTCAGAAGACTTAACTCTGTTCACTACCTCCCCCCTCTGCCCTCTACCCCTGGACTATAACACACAAGTTACATTCATATCTTTAATGCTGCTGACTGTCTTTGGCACTTTACTACAACCACTGTCATACCTGCTACTGTTGTTCATTTGCACTACTGTCTATGTTACAACTCACAAGCTGCTCTATTTATTTATTTATTTATGTATGTATGTATATTTCGCACTACTGCAGTATTGTACATAGGTTTGACTTTATTATAGATTTTCCTTTATCCTTGTCCCTTATCTTCTTAACTCTTAATTCTTCCTAGTTCTTCTTACAGTAAGGTGAGAGAGAAACAGTATTCAGATTCTCCTGTATGTCCCTGTACATGTAGCAAATTGACAATAAAAAATCTTTGAATCTGGAATCTTGAAAAGAAAAAGCCAACAATTTCCTCTGCACTCGGCTCAAAACGGTTCAACTTTTGAATCTTCTCTGCATTTTTCTGTGTTTAATCTCTTTCATCAACTAATCAAAATAAAGTAGTAGTGGGACTGGGAAGGAAACTGTTTGTTTGTAACCTAGCAACAACAAGTGCGTGAAAAAAGCGCTCAGAAGATCAGGTCATAGGCACTTTCAAGGAAAAAAAACACTGTCTGTGGACGCATGGTATTGTCTTGGTAGTCTGTAGATGCTTAGTAGACCTATTGTAGCCCCATACTATCACTGCTACAACACTGTCAAAAAATGTGAGTGAAACAGTGTTAAAAACAATTAACATTGTTCAGTGAACCCATTTTCTGCACTTGTCACCTATGCTTTCTTCTCCTTGGCGTCCTTTCCTGTTCAAGACAACTTTTCAACCAATTTACATTAAACCTGGCAATAGTATCATTACCTTCAGGCTACTCACTTTCCTCCTTTTCAAATTACAGCATGTGATTACACCTCCATCCTTTTGTTGAATTCCCATAATCCTTCACTCTGTGTAACCACACAGCTACAAAAAATGAAAGATGAAAGACCCAATCCCTGCTTTACTGTATGTTTACATCTCAAGACAGGTAACATTTCTCTTTTTTTAAGATGGTGGATTATCTCTGCTGGTGGTTAATTATAGCCTGCTCCACACGAGATACAAAATACAAGTCTTTTGTTTTCCTGCTTAATAAGCTCCTTGCTGTCAATCACAATCAGTTGCCTTTGACAAAAGTTTTATGGCTTTTTTCGGGGAAATGACTGCGTGCAAAGAACTGAACAGTAAATTAACAGTTAATACATGACTTCTGTCCAGTTGTATATTGTAACAATAAAGTATGATTGTCACAATATCCCACGGCACACCTGGACTTGCCTTACACCACACCCATATGCCTCAGCACAGCATTTGGGAACTATTGATTTAAAATATGTCATAGGTAGTGCCCCTAGAATCTCTACACAGACATGTAAAACATAAAAAGGCCAATGCTCATATTGCCATATGTGCACTACATGTGCATCACGTAGCCAATCAGTCTGCTAAAAACCTTTTTCCAGAAATCTGAGTAAAGGAATAAATGCTCTCCCATAGGAATTTTACAACTGTGAGTCAGTGGCAAGGGTAGCTGAGTCTATCAACAGGCGTTTGTATTCGTATCCAATTGGCTTTTAGATACAGGTACCAGCAGGCCCACAGCGTCATAGGTATACCTTTCCTGGCAGTTTAAGGACAAGCCCAGGAGGGAACAGTGCTTTATATGCATATCCCAGCAGGCTATTGTATCAGAGATTTTAAAATGCCCAAACTCTTATTTTCAAGGATTCGGTTTTACGAATTTAAGGATTTAATGCCCAACATTAAGCGGCCAAGAAGGTAAGCCAGACATACTAATGATACTGAGTAACGGTATGGGGAAGGTTTACATTTATAAACTTTACATTAACAAACATATTGAACTTGATTTTGTTTTTAAGGATTGACATTGTATTGAACTGCAGGAGGCGTGAGAAAGACATCCAGTGCATCAGTGTACAGAAACGTAATGATCAGATGTATTCGTCAAATCTCAGGTATTATACGTTTGGCACTGTTAGTTATCTTAATCCCCATGGTGTATATTAGAAAGAAAATTAATAGTCAGCCCTCTTTTTATTACAGTTTTCAGACTGACCATAAACTTCACCTGACTCTGGAAAAGGTGCTAAGGGATAAAAGTAAGAAATGTTACTTAGCACAAAATTGACCCCTGTGATTCTACAAATCACGACTTTTATATAATGAATAATTCTGTATGTTTAACCCTTTCCTTCTTTGCAGAGTATTTAGCAGCATTCCGCTCTTTTCTGCAGTCTGAGTTCAGTGAGGAAAACATTGAGTTCTGGCTGGCATGTGAAGACTTTAGGTTGACCACCTCACCAGAAGACCTTCGATGGAGAGCAGAGGAAATCTACCGGGAGTTCATCCAGCCTACAGCCTGCAGAGAGGTCAGTTTGTCAGCTATACCAGGGCTGGCATGCTTAAAAGAAGAAATAACATTCTTTGCCCTTCAGTGTAACTTTTGAAACTAAACGTAATCCCAAATATAAACTACATTTTATCAAACCAGCATTACAGAAGAGGGGAAAGTATGATTGCATCAGCATAAAAACTGCACAAAACATTCACAAAGTCAGTGAAGCAATACAGATGACTACCAAATGTCATAACTTCCGATGCTTCTGGTGCTTTAGTACAGTATATGCTGTGTAGTTTTTCATTGAAGATGCACTGAAAAGTCTGCGGTGAGGTTCTGTAGTATTTCATTAAATCCAAATATGGCAGAGAATTTGCTCAAATGTGAATCAGAAACTGGAAATAAAAGATATACGTAGCCAGTAAGATATAGCCCAGTGGTTTGTGGTAGGGATGTAACCAGAACCGATACTTATGGTACCTTTAAATACCAAAATCCTGAAAATGTGACGGTACTTGTTATTTATTTACTTTTTAGTACTGTAAGTACTGTAGGCACCATATGTTCTGAGTAGGGCTGTCAAAAAACAAACTGTAATAAAAATGACTATAGGATTAGATACTCATTTGCAACAGTATTGATACCAACAGTGCCATCTTCGCCTTCTCAAGCTGACATGCAACTTCACACAGCAATTGGACACATGAACAGTAGCCCAACAAAGTTGGTATTGAGAATGGTCTTGAGTGTCGAGTATTTTCCTGGGTATCAGCATCGAGTTTGAAATTCTGGTATTGTGACATATTTACTACTAACACATATTTGTACAAGAGGATGGAGTCTTAAGTTATTGGCTATTGCTAGCAGGCTTAGTTAGCAAGCTACGATCATAAACTGAAACACAAACGTCTTATACAGGCTGTGCCTCACAGCAGGCCATATTATTTGTCAGGTAATTCAATTAAAATCCTCTAAAAAGCACTAACAGCACAAACACAGAGGGAGAGGTCCAGTTAAATAGCTCCACTTAGAGAAGGTAAGGCCTACAGCTGCCTGTGGCAGGATCAGTGGTCACACCCATAACTCCAACATCCAGACGAATGATCTATTAAAAAATGCACCCATCATACACTTGCTATGAAGGGGGAATCTATCCATAGAGAATACAACTGTTTTTTTTTTTGGTTTTTTTTTTGTACCAGGCTGTAAACATGTTTTTAATGCTGTATTTCTTGGAAATGTTAACATGGGAGTCTATGGGGACTGACTTTCAAGGAACTTCCACATTGGCTTCTTTTTTAGAAGTTGCGACTTGAAGTGAACCCATAAAATCTTTGAAATCTGTTTAAAGATCGGCATTCAGATACTGAAGTCATTCTGAAGGTTCAAGTTTGAAATAGTACCCATTCAGCTAAAGGGCTAGCTAAATGTTTTATATATTATTCAATGTTTTTTTAAACATCTCTTTACAAATGGCCTACAAACTTAACCAATATGCGAAAACTTGCTATAAATTCCACCTCATTCTACATTACATGGTGATATGTCGACTTCTCATTTTTGTTTCTTCCTTAGATCAATGTAGACCAGCGTGTTAGAGAGAAGATCAAGAAGGCGCTGGAGAAACCGAGCCTTTCCTGCTTTGATGAGGCCCAGAAACATGTTTACCTGCTGATGGAAAGAGACTCTTGCCCCAGATTCCTGCACTCAGATGCCTACCTGAGTCTAAAGCGCAAATCCAGGACTCTGTGGTACCTTTAGAGAAAGCTACAAGTCCTGTTTTCTATCCAGCTGCTCTGAAAAGTTATTTCACACTGGATCAAACAATTTTCTGTTTCGCTCTAAACCCAAATGAAAACAACATTTTTAACAGTGTGCAATACCATTTTTTTTCATAATTTTTTTTGTACTGATGAAATGCCATGGACTATAATAAAACAAGGCAAACACAATGACAGAAAAGTAATGTGAGTGGAGATATGTATGTATAAAGAATGCTTTTGGTATGTGTTAGTACTTTAGATGACTGTGCAGAGTTCAAGGTTGTTTGAAATGCTGTATGTGTTAACTGAAAGTCTAAGTAAGTTAAACTTGTAAAGACATGGTTTCTGGTGTGAAAAATTGTGACTTCCTTCCCAAATTTGGCTAATTTTCAGACAGTAATTATAGTCATTCATCTATAACTATTCTTACTATTCTGACCATTTCCATATGGTCAGAATTTAAATTTATCTGACTGACTAACTGGAGACACGGGGAAGGGCATGAGTCAAAAAAAAAAAAAGGAGAACAGTTTCCACAGTTCACCCAGCAAAGGGTTTTCAGTCACATGTCTGCTATATTCTTTAATTAGGTGCAGGGATGGCTCTGTACACCAGCAACAGGGTTTACCAAACTGGAAAAAAGTAACCCCCCACACTAACCCTTGATCCTGCTCTGTTCTGTAAACGGCCTTATTCCTAAAAATTGTGCCTTAAAAAGGAGTACTGAGGCAGCTAATAATAACTCAGGGGCTTAAATGACAACACAGGAGTCATCAGACAACCTGATGCGTAACAGATCAGCCCTCAATGTGCTGCCTTGTTAAGGGAATAATCTCATCACCCACAGACAATGACTGGGGGAAATACATGTGGAAAAAAAGCACAAAAGATTTGTCTGGGAAAGTCTTGTTCAGATGAAAATGGAGAGCATATTTAAAACAATTCCACTTTAATAAAGATTTATGTCATATTGGTATCTACTCATGGCCTGATTTTGTTAAAACTAAGCAGATTTTCCAACCATGATGAATTCTGTGAAAAAAAAAGGAGTAGTCATAAAAATCTGCTTCATCACTTCAAGATTTGTTGATAAAGGTACAGTAGCTTATACTTTCTGAATATGTAAGCACCTCATACTATTACTCAAAAGGATATTTGAACCTTATGTGGTGAAAGACTAATAGTTGAATGACTGGAAATCCTACTTTTTACATACTTTATTGGTGTTTTTGCTCTGTTTTTAACAGACTAAAGCCCATAGCTCATGTGCTACCATATAAAAGAGAGTTTCTTATTAAAGACTAATAAAAGGTGTGGAAACAAACTATGAAGACCATTTGTTTTGTAGTTCCAATATAAGTGAAGAAGACTATAAGTCCTCATTCCCTGTTTTTTCATATAAGTTGCTTTTAGAGCAAAGATTAAACTTGTATGCTTACATCTTTTACATTTTTATCTGTGTTACCCAGTTTATAATTAACTTCCACTTCAACATGACACAAAGAGAGTAAATGGCAGTTAATTCTAAGCACATCCCAGTCTTAGCCACTTCAATTGTTCGACTGTTTCTCTTAGCTGACTTAGCCACTAGGGACAACAGCCAACAGACTGGGCCTTCAGGTGTAACCTGTGGCTTATCAGTTTGAGTTTTCACGTTATATACTCTAGTCATTACATAGAAATACAGATGAATTTTAAAAAGCTAAGAAAGAGGTAAGTTGTCAGGTTTTGGCTATTGCTTTCCATACAAACTATTTACTTGAATTGCAGAAGGCTTGCTCAAATACTACTTGGATAACAAGGGAAACAGAAACAGAAACCATACACTGAATATAATTGAAGAACATCACTTATTGGTCCAAAACATGAAGCTAATGTGGAAGTGCCTTAAAACAGCATTCTGGCCAGCAGAAAGCCGATTAGATAGAGGTCTACGGTAAAATGACCCTTTGGTTCCCTTGATGTATGACCTCAGTATTGGTCACTAGCTTGAAGTCTTCTTCAATACAACACGATGTTCATTTTGTAAATTATGGTCCCCATTAGAGTTAAAAAAGGAAGTTAAAGCAGGGTATGACTTGGGCAGGCCTATGTTGAGGTTGATAGCTTATCATATGAGTGTGCAGAGTCTCAGTCAAATCAGCTGCTCACTCATCTTGTCCAGTTTCAAATTGCCAAGTTGGCCACAGCAAAAATGCAAACTTTAAAACTTTACAACGGGACCTCATTTACCAACTAGTCACGGTAGCAAGATCCATTTTTTATAGTCTCTGACAGAAATCAGAAGGTTTCTGATACCAAAATACTGAAATCTTTTTATAGAGGTTCATCCACTTATACCGTTTTTCTAAGGTACTACTGACTACAACTCTGCCTTTTCATAATTACTATTATACTCTTAGCCAGTTGTGTTTCAGAGGGTATACTAAATGGACTTCAAGACCTGAGACTGTGTTTTGTATCCTTAATCTCATATGCAGTTACAATTACACAAATAAAAAATGATTCTTTGCCTTCATAAACATGAAGCAATAATTTTGAGTAAAATGCAACAGAAATGTATAAACTCAAAGGTTTGTTTATTCAAATAATGAATTGTTAAGGAAAATATGCTTTGTATAAACTGAATGGATACCAATCAAGTAAATTTCATTTGCCCAAATTCCATTAAATTTGACATTTTACATTGTACTTATGTAACAAAATGACATGGATAATTAACATGTAATCAAATTACTTAATAAAGTCAGCATTTTGAGCATGAATGTTTTTCTTTGAGTGTAGGCTCTGAAAGCACTACAGCTAAGGTATTTTAAAAAAGTAGGTTTTAAAGGTTAAAAACATTTTTAAAGTTGAAGAAAATCCATGTGTGCCATGGAAAGTTTTATAATGCTGTAACTGTATGTGGATATTATAGAAAATGTATTGGTGAAAATGTATGGATGTTTTGTAATTTGGGGCTGAAACTATTTGCAGGTGTTCAGTCGTACGTCAGAAAACTCTGAGTACACTGGGGTGTCAGGGGTTGTTCCTGATAAACGACAGAGGTCTCACATCTCCTCCATCACATGGCACACTACTCTTCACACACAATCTGTCACTGTTTTCTCGTAGCCCACAACCGTTACCATGGAAGCGAAAAGGAAGTGAGTACTGCTGGTGGCACAGTGTTAGTCAAGATAGTTGCAGTTGGGGGAACTTCACTATGAGAGCTAGATGCTAAAGCCCTCAATGTTAAATCTTATACACTGATGTGTCTCTCCACATTGTAATTTCAGACAGAGAATTAAGCTTTCACCTCTCAGTGTTTGGTGACTCTATCGCAACGCCTCAGTACTTATAACCGTGTTTGGGCAAAAGAGGGAAAGCAGCATCAGCGAGGCAAAGCCTAAGGGTAGATTATAACAGGGCAGCCGATGGCATCAGTTTTCGAGCAGTGGAAGCTTTCAAAAAGCTTCAAAAAGGCTTCAAATTCTACAGTTAGGAACCAAAGTTAGCATCAGCTTAGAAGTGTGAAATACACTTGCTTTGGGCTTTCACACTTCTAATAGTAAATCTGTTCACACTACCAAATATTAATAAGATTCCAAAGTTGCTATTTTTGTCTGGTTTTGTGCAATTTGCTATAGTGTCAATGCAAAGCTGCTTCTATTGACTTTGGAAAAAATTGAAAATACATTTCTGTGTTACGTGACCAAGGATGAGCAGAATAAAGCACCAACATCCTCTCTCAACACAAAATGAGTAGAAAGTCTTCTGCAACATGTGAAGGCAGAGGCAGATGGTGTGACTCAGTACTGTCACACTCCAAGCTAGGGTCTGCATAGTGGTGCAAGGCAGTGGACTACATTTGCAGTGAATTTGATCTGTTTTTGCACTAAATGTAAACCTGCCATAGGGATCTGTTGACAGTATATTGGTTGGAGTGTTGTGATAACCCAGAGTGGCCTTGCTTGTTTAATGTCAGAGGCTGAATGTATTAATATAAAAGCGAAAAAACTAATATTTGGCATCTACATAGACATAGGAGAAGGGCTACTATTTCTAGCATAATTGCGTTATAATTGCATGCCTTATTTAGTAACACCTGGTCAGACCTTCTCTGGTTAAATTCAACCCCTATTTTATTCTATAGGCCTATGAATTGTAGTGAAAGCAGTGCTGTTACAAAGTTCTGAAAGTCTGCAGATCAAAAGCCATGCCAGATTAAATGCAAACATCACCTTGTGTCAAACTGAC
Organism: Heterochromis multidens; assembly: GCA_015108495.1. Classification (NCBI taxonomy): domain Eukaryota; kingdom Metazoa; phylum Chordata; class Actinopteri; order Cichliformes; family Cichlidae; genus Heterochromis; species Heterochromis multidens. The sequence goes on along the minus strand of VUQS01032213.1, from coordinate 20,729 downwards.
CACTCAGCAAGTGTTAGTGGAAGAGTCCAGAGTGTTCAAGCCCAAAGGTGGTCAGGACTATGACCAGGATCATGCTTGTCTTTTTTGTGATATGAACAAGGTTGTGCAAAATCAAACTGGGCTACTATATACAAACTGAAGCATATAAGGAGAATATGTGCTGCAAACCACCTGAATTGCCAACATGTGCCAGTACAATGTATTTTAGCCAAACTAACACAGTTGTAGCCCGTTCATTTTGACACACAAGAGGAGGTCCTATATGCAACCCAGACCCACAAGTGCTCGGGTCGGATAGGAACTTCCTGAAAGAGTTCCAGGGATGTTTTTTTTTATTTTGGTGGACTTTGGAGGTGGACTCCAAAAACTTTAAGACTGCAGTTGTGGTCAGAAGTTTACATACACTCATCATGGTCATGAATGTCATGGTAATGTTGGGCTTTTAATGATTTCTTTGAACTGTTCTTTTTCCAGGGTGGAATGATTGTACGGCATACATCTTTACTAATTTTAAGAACAAATTTGAATTTATTTTGGATTTTCTCTAATCCACACAGGGTTAGAATTATACATACAGGCTCAAATATATACATACACCCCTACTAATATTCAGTTAAATGTCCCTTGTACTTTGACCTAATGCTTTGGTAGCCATAAAAAAACTTTTGGTAAAATTCGGGCTAGACATTTGACCACTCTTCTGGCAGATTGGTAGAATTCATTAAATTGGTTGGTTCCCTGACATGGACCCAGCTTTTAGTGTAGTATACAAATTTTCAATAGGGCTGAGGTCAAGGATTTGGAAAGGCCATTCCAGAAGCTTACTGTTAGCCTGTTTTATCCAATCCAAAACCAGTTTTGACATGTTTTTGGGATCATTGTCCTGTTGGAACACCCACTTGTGTCCAAGTTTCGACCATCTAACTATTGATCTTAGGTGAAGTTGAAAGAATTTGGAGGTGGTCTCCCTTCTTCATTATTCCAACCACTTTGTGCAATGTACCAGTACCACTGGTAACAAAACAGACCCAGAGCATGATGCTATCACCACCATGCTTGACAGCTGGTACAGTGTTTGAAAGCCTCACATTTACTCTTCCAAACATACCTCGTCATTGTGGCCTTCTTTCTCGGTTGGCAACCTCTCAGTCCATGGTGATGTAAAATTCACTTCACTATGGACAGTGACACTGGTATTCCTGCTTTTTCCAATTCATGGCAGGCTTGAGCCTTGGTGGTTCCTGGGTTGTTCCCAGTTTGGGTCTTTTTCCAGACCTTGGCAAAGTGGTGTTATATCCACATAACTTCTACTTATGTACAATTGTTTAAACCTGGAATCTGCAGTTGTTTAGAAATGGTTCCAAGAGACCTACCTAACTTGTGCAAATCTACCATTCTCCATCTTAGATCTTCACTGACTTCCTTGGACTTTCCCATTGTTCTGAGTATTGGTCAATCCAATGAATGCTAACAAAAAAAATCCTTTTTATGCTGGCAAAGACAAACTACCAGTTGTAGTCAATCATGATCACTAACAAGAAGTTAATAGGCCTTGTTAAGTTAAATGACACTGTAGAACCTTCTGCACCACTTAGTGAGTGTATGTATACATTTGAGCCTGTATATAACTGTGACCCGGTGTGAATCAGGGAAACTCCAAAATAAATTCAAACTTGTGCACCCAATTCTTGTTTTCTAAAGTGATTAAAGGTGTATGCTGTACAATCATTCCACTCTGGAAAAAGAATAGTTCAAAAAATCCTTAAAAGCCCAAAATTACCATGATATTCATGCCCATGAGTGTATGTGAACTTCTGACCACATCTCTATTAGCACAGTAGCCATTTGTCTATCCAAATTATTGTGCCTTTCATCTTAAGGTATGTTTCAAACAAGGAGCTTGTTGGATCATCAAACAGCATTTGAAGCCTTGACTGACACCACCTGGACTCGGGGGGCTTCTCTTGCCAATATCTTTAGCACATTTACACCCAGTAGTTGGCCAGCTGTGCCAAGAAAGCTTGCTATGTTTTAAAGTTTATGCACGAGACCAAGAATGCATTCGTTCATTTCCTCTGCTAAAGAGTGTGCTGTTCTCATCCAACCATTTGCTCCAAACAGTTTACTTAAAACCTTTAGGTGTAAATGAAAGACAAACACATAAACTAGTTCACCTTTAAGATAAGACTTCAGGAATTAATTCCCACTGCTCTTTTCAGTGCTACAGTTATCAGCAGAAAGGTCTACTAAAACGCCAGAGAAAATATCTGTACTAGATCACCGCAGAATTGAAAGGGTCAGCACTACTAACGTTAATTTCAGCTAATGCTACTTCTTGCCAATGCACTGTCCAGTTCACTAGAAGTTCTCACACCACAACCACGGTTGTTTCTCCTCACCCCACCGTCTGTTCCCTGTCCCTTGAACAAATAACAGGCTCAAATGTAAAACACTGTGGCCCTTCAAATATGTATGGGTCATTGGCAATGACATCATACTTATTATTGTAGCACTTGACCTTGCAGGATACCTCTCTTTTGTGTGATTTGATGTTACAATTTCTTCATTTTAAGGTTAAAATTAGCCTAAAATGTAGGTGTGAGTATATTTATTTCTTATTCTTAGAACTGACAGAATGTCCTCCCTTTTGAGGCATTTCCAAGCCTTTCTATATTTTGTGGAGATATTTGGCATTAGATTAAAGCTACAACCGACTTTTTTTCCCTTTTACCTCAGTTTCACACACCATATAAGGATTTCAGTCTGCAGTTTGACCATGCTGGAAGGCTTCAATAATAAAGTAATAACTCTGTGGCTGAAAGATGAGAGTGGTCATGATATGATGTTCTGACAGTCTTTCTGGCTTCCTGTAGCCTTGCGGAACCTCTCTGTTGCAATCAATTTGCTGTTTCCTCTTTCTCACTCATGGCTGTGGCCTTGTGTCGCGCATATTTCCGCCACATCTTGATGAATTTCCCTTTGTGAGATCAATAAACGTTAAAGATGAAAGACAGGACAATCCCAATATTTGGTTTTAACAGGCTTCTCTTTTAAATTCCATTTAATGGACTCACTACACACACAACGTGCGAAGGTCACGATTTGCCTATCAGAGGCACTGTTACTGTCATTTGCATCTGTGCCTGCAGACTAAAAATAATGGGAACACAGCAAGCTTTCAGCCACAGAGAGTGCTGTTTGTTTGGCCAGTCCAGTTAGGAGGCGGGAAGGAGCGGCAACAGTAGAAGGGAAGGAAAAGAAGCAGAGACATAATAGGGAGTAAGGCATCAAGCCGAGGGCGGGAGGCATGCATGCACAGCACAGTGTGAGTATGTGTTGTTTCTAACTGTGAGGTAGGAGGAGAGGAGGAACAGGAGAGGGAGGAGGAGGAAGGGGTGCTTCCTCTTTAGTTTGAGCTTCTGATGTATCCCATCAACCCCAGATCGTCAGCAACAGGAAACCTTGGTATAAAAAGCTGCATTGCAGGGGGAAACCTCCTAAGTGTCTCTCAGCCACAGCATGACCAGGACCGAGAACCCGAGAGAGTGGACTTAATAAAACAATGCCAAGCTTAATCGTCGAACCACCCAACACACAGCGCTTCATCATGGACAGAGATGACAGGAAGAGAAACAAAAACATGTGAGTGAAACTCTGACTTTAACGCTGAGCTGGGGTTTCCAGTAAATGTGCTTACTTGGTGGTTGATGAAAAAATTTTGAGCTATTTAATAGCAAATAGTGTACTGGCAAGGTTTTGCTTTATGGGATCTTGTGAGAAAAAAGAGCACACACACACACACATATATATATATATATATATATATATATATATATATATATATATATATATTATGTATATTATATATATATATATATATTATTCCTGGCTATTTCCAAATTTCTAGGGTTATTTCCACTTTTTCCTATTTTTTTAAATGGTTTTATTGTTATTGCGGCTTTATTTTGAACATGTTAACATAATACAACAACAACAAAGAAAAAAAACACAAACAACTAAACAAAACATAAGGAAAAAATAATAATAATCATTATAAATAACAACATGTTCACAAAGGAGTAGAAAGAAGCATAAGCTTAATTAATCCCACCCCCTTTTCACTATTTAGTAACTTGTAATCATTACTATTTCTTCCTGTTTATGCCCTCCCCTATCATAAATTCTTCCTTACAATTTGTTACATGTGTTTGGTTTTATAACCCCAATAACACGCCAAGAGATATGCATATTTACAGATATATGTACATATACACACATACAGTTGTGTTCATAAGTTTACATACCCTGGCAGAATTTGTGATTTTTTTGGCCATTTTTCAGAGAATATGAATGATAATACAAAAATTTTTCTTTCACTCATGGTTAGTGGTTGGGTGGAGCCATTTATGATCAAATAATTGTGTTTGCCCTTTTTAAAATGACAGAAACTATCCAAAAAGACCCTGATCTGATCAAAGGTTTACATACCCTAGTTCTTAATACCATGTATTGCCTCCTTTAACATCAATGAAAGCTTGAAGTCTTTTGTGGTAGTTGTGGATGAGGCACTTTATTTTCTCAGATGGTAAAGCTGCCCATTCTTCTTGGCAAAATGCCTCCAGTTCCTCTAACTTCTTGGGCTGTCTTGCATGAACTTCAGTGCACTGATAATCGACCTCTGTGGGAGTACAGTTTAGGTAGCTGCTCTGCACTGTGTTGGCACATGGCATTGAAGAAGATTACAGGGGAGGAATTACATCCTTGAACTTAGTTACAGCACTTTCAGAAAGACACCTTCTGTAATGAAATTTATTACCTACTGCTTTGTAATCTGTTATTGTAAATGTATTATTATTTGTTTTTGGTTTTCAGGGAATACTGTTAAACGTTCAGTTTTTATGTCATATGTCATATAAAGATCCAGAGTGTGCTTAAAGTGATGGGTGGACTCATTTACATTTTTAGAGAAGCCAATTGAGTCAAATAATAGATAAAATGCAGTGTTGAGACTGTCGTTTTCAGCAGCTACATGAATGCTAAAATCACCTACTATATACTATACTATATAATACTACAAAACTACAGAGTCTGACATGGTTTTGGCAAAGTTATACACCAACTTGATGCACGCGGGTGTCATTACTGCCAACGCGAATTATTATTTTACCAAGTATACGCTACCAGTCACAAGTTTGGACAGACCTTCCCATTCAATATTTTTTCTTTATTTTCATGAATATTTACATTGTAGATTCTCACTGAAGGCATCAAAACTATGAATGAACACATATGGAATTATGTAGTAAACAAAAAGTGTGAAATAACCCAAAACATGTTTTATATCTTAGATTCTTCAAAATAGCCACCCTTTGCTTTGATTACTACATTGCACACTCTTGGCCTTCTCTCAATGAGCATCATGAGGTAGTCACCTGAAATGGTTTTTAAATGGACTGATTCTTACATAGCACTTTTCTACTCTCCCAGAGCACTCAAAGCGCTTACAACATGCCTCATTCACCCATTCACACAAGCACTTTTTTCTGTGCTTAAGTGCTCTAACTAACATTCACACACAC
>VUQS01032213.1:0-15130 GCA_015108495.1 Heterochromis multidens | reverse complement strand
TATATATCATGGATACTTCATAGTATCTCCTGAAAACAGTTATTAATTGTATATAACTTCACAAGTCACTATCTTTTCTAAACACTAGCACTCCTAACATGCTTTGACAGATTCACTGGAAGCTAATCGAACAGCAGTAAACACAGCAGGCATATATTCATATATTTCTCATTCCCTACACAGTGGAAAGAACTTTATGTGCCGACTCCAGTGCATGTTCTCACACTCCTCCAGCTCTGAGAGGTAAGGAGACTTATGGAGTGTTTTGCATACATTTCAGTTTTAAAATAGCCAGCCTGCGCCTATCATTTCCATCTATGGCATCATGAAAGGATTCAAATGATCCTGAGACACCATGTTTGCTTTGGCACAGCACGCACACCACGCCGGCATATCCCAGAGTTCGGCATTTTTGTATGGATTTGATAAGCCCATCTGCTATGCTTTCTTGATTAGTGTGCTTCCGTGTGACTTGCACCCTTTACAGTTTTGCTTTCCTCAAATTTGATTCTGTCAAGTAATCCAACTTGCATTCTCTCCCAGCAGGCTAAGTTTAGAAGATACCCAACAATGGTCACAGTCACTGGAAAGACTTCTCGAGTCTAAATGTAGGTTCCTTTTTCCCCTGAGAGTGAGAATGCTGCTAGAACAATATTGTGTTTGTGAGAATGAGAGTTTGGACAGAGTAATTGGTTTTTCAATAAAAGCTGAAAATGGTTTTTTTTTCTTTGCTTCCCCTCAGATGGACTGGCTACTTTTCGCAACTTTCTCAAATCCGAATACAGCGACGAGAACATTGAGTTCTGGCTCACATGTGAGGACTACAAGAAGATCAAGTCTTCATTCCGAATGTCCTCAAGAGCCAAGAAGATTTATGAGCAGTTCATTAAAGCAGAGTCGCCTAAAGAGGTAACTCAGAAAAGACTTTAGATTAACACACAGGCACTGTTTCTCTTACATACTGATATCTTTATATATGAGTACAGGCAGGCTCTCAAAGAGGAGAGAAATGCCAGCTGAAATGTTGAATCTCACATCTCTTGCTCTTGGCTCAAATTCCCTCATTCCTATCTGTGCTCTTCATTCCAGATCAACATTGACTATCACACCCGAGAGCAGATCAAAAGGAATGTCAAGACTCCCACCACACACTGCTTTGACGACGCTCAGAAGATCGTTTACGGGCTGATGGAAAGAGACTCGTACCCGCGGTTCCTCCGCTCGGACATTTATAGAACTCTCCTGGAGAGCCTCGCCGCCGACGCCATGAAGGCATGAAAGCACGGTCAGAGGAGGAGAAAGGACATAAAACCCATAACTGGAATGTTTGAGCTCCTTCAGGAGGAAGGACTGAAAACAAAGAAGGAAGAAGGGCCGACCAGTGCGGCACACGCGCGCACACATGCGCGGAGGCCTCGTGCCTCAGTGTCCAGAGTCAGCCCTCAGCCCCGTCACGGAAGGATCCCCACACCTAGCATCACACACCTGAGGACTATGTAAGAATAAGAAACACAAGCAGCCTTCACGATAACAACCACATAGTGTGTGCGTTCGCACTAGATCATGAGTTTGTGTGCGTACTTTTGACAGTGAATGAATCAGTGGGCTGACTGACTCTCGGTCTGACTGTAAAGCTGCGTAAGCAAACGATTCAATAGACACCCTTTGGCCTTCTTTGCAGACGTGTTTCCTATGCAGATAAAAACAGAGGATGTAAGATACACTTGAGAAACTGTGTGTTGCGTATGTGTGTGTGTTTTTGAGAGAAAGAGGGAAAGAGAGAGAGCATTTAGGTGTAGCGTTTTAACTGCCACTGATTCAGAATAAGCTGTCACAAAAGACCTGGCCAATTATGGGATGACAGCACTACGGAAGACAACAAATCTATAGCAGACAGAAGATTCAATACTGATAAGTCATCCTCAGTAAAAGAATGTAGAAGGCCACTTAGCTCTGCAAGAGCCATTCTTGGACACTTTGGTTGCACCAATATGGGGTTTGAAAAACTGATGATTTTTGTTTTTTTTTTTCAAATTTAGGCTGTCTATAGAGGTTACTTTGTGCCAATATTTAATATCTTTAAGGTTGTTTTCAAACTACAAAAAGTAAAACTAGTTTGTTTCAATAAAAGTAAGGATTAATAATATAGTTTTGTGTTTACGAGAAATCTAATCATGTACATTTTTTGTGTGGAATCTGAACTTGCAGTTTATAGCCACTGACATCTAGCCTAATGCTGCAGTGCATGAAGACTGGCCAAAACTCTAACCTGAGTCCTTACAGCGCTGAAATGTCAGGAGTTGTGATTTTGTGTATTAAAGTTTTTTGGCGTGGAATTATTATAGAAATAGGATGTCTCACATTGCATGATAGGATGTTAAAACTCCTTTATACCATGAGAATAGGCCTGATTACTGATGTCCAAAGCACACTGTGTGAATGTACTCTTAGGGAGCTGATAGTTAAGTTAACTTAAAAAGTTAAATGTTGTATTATTTATTATTCATTGTCACCATTTGAGTACAAAGTTTGCTGCAGTGTTTAAGTACTTGTTAGACTGTTCGTGATTTGAATTACATTAAATTATTTAAATTGCCTACTTGCAACTAAGTGAACTTTTTAGTAATATGCACCACCTTACAGTGTAGGTTCTTCTCACTCACAACATAGCTTTTAGTGCACTGATTGCAGTTTTATGATCTGTTTAAAGAAGACTGAAACACACTTTAAGTGAAACAGTTCTTAACACATTTCTTTCAAAAATAAATGGGACGTTTGCATATGGTTGTCTGTTATATGTTATAATGGACGACCATATGCAAACATATGTGTGTGTGTGTGTGTGTGTGTGTGTGTGTGTGTGTGTGTGTGTGTGTGTGTGTGTGTGTGTATGTGTATATATTTTAGGTATAGATGATTAACAAGTTCAAGTAAGTACAGATCTACAGTCATTCACTCAACAAAATCCTTTCAAAGATCAGAATAAGTGTTAACTTCAAGTTTTAATTTCAGTTAATGAAATTACATCAGAAAAAATACCCCTAAGATATCAGACAAAGATATTGGGTCCATGCAGTTTCCTGTTATCTTCTTTTTTTATCACTGAAAGGCATCTGTTGAGTTGAAAATTAAGCCCATAAGAGATACGTGCTGTTTCAGAAACAGGAAGGCCCGGACTTCCAGTTTCTTGTGAAATCAGACATTGTGAGAAATGAGATTTTCTCTGCCTGATTTTGTACCTTCTCTGTTCCTTCATGGAATGCAGTCCAGCTGAATGGGCTTTACTGGAGCAGATTAACAAGGCGCACATAGGCTGAAGATGTGACATGATATTCTGCTAGAAACAAAGACAAAAAAACTACAGATGGAAGCAAATGCTACTAAATAGCACAATAATAAAAAAAATTTTTGTGTGGTCATAATCAAATTTTTGTAATTACAAGCTCACTTCTAAAGTTTTTTTTTTTCCTGAACAAAAAGTGTGCATAAAAAAACTCTGTGCTGTGATCCCAATTATTCAACATGTCCACACATTCACAAGTTCAACTCACAGACTGTATATAAAAGATGGAGATATCCACCTTGACCTCACCCAGTCATTTTATAGTGTCAATTTTAGCTTTATGGCCACCACTATCTTTTTTGGAGCTAAAAGAGACCATGTTTAGACAAGAGGGTGAAACCACACCCCTAAAGTCTTAATAAAATGTAAGCCATTGAGCTGTTAAAAAAATAAATAAATCATCCACTGTACAGATATCATGGTAAGGGGAAATACCAGGTTATAAACATTGTTTTTTCTGCTGTAAAGTTTAGTATTTTAACATGCAAGTCTCTGTGGACTGACCCTCTTTTGGAGCCAGTCCATAGACTATACATAAAAAAATTGACGTAGCCTTCAAGTCTGATAAGTGAAACAGTTCAAAAGTGCCTTAAACTTGAATTCTTTTAAAGAATCAAAGAATCTATGTCAGTCTTTTATATATTGTCTATGAGCCAGCCTCAAGTGGCCACTGGTCTTGCAGCATTTTATTTTTTCAGCCCTGGATTGTTGCTTGGTGCATGTGAACTCTGGTGAGGTGAAATCTTCAAGTAGGTGCAAAATGGCAGGTGCTGACATTGCCTCAGGTCAAGTTTTGTCTCTGTATTTCATCCCTTCACAGTCTAATCCATGTGTACATTATTGCATTTTGCATGTACTCTCTGTGTTGACTTCCAAATACAGTACACACATGCCATTACAGAGTTGGAATTCATTATGCAATTTTGGCCATATCTTACATTTCACATCCAAAACACTACAGATAAATGTTGTTTGTAGTTTCCAATAAAAGCAGCTGAAGAAAAGAACAGCTGAATTAGCCCACAGTAAAACTGTAAGAAAGAAAATGTAAGTATTAATATGCCTTACTGTAGCTAGGCTTTGAGACAAATATAGTACACATTTTAACAGGATTTTACAGAAATTGTCAAAAGGCTAATTAATGTGTTCACATTACCTACAGCTAGTCACACAGTTTGCATTGCAAATATTAGGATGGCCTAAATAAAAGCGTGCCCCTCAGGTCATGACTAGTTGGCAATAAGAATAAAATATGGCATACATTACAGTCACAGTCACATGCGCACATATGATGGTTTTTACAGACAGAATAACATTTGCTTGTTTTAAACCATATGCTAATTTCAAATAAATCAAGGTGTCAGTTTAAGCAATTCAGCAGTGAAGCTGCTAAACCTGTAAAATCTTTTGTGACATATTTTCCAATAAGCCTATATGCAAAACATTGGTATGAAATTTGGAAACTTTGTTAGCATATATTGTCCTCTTATCAGGTTTCAGCATTTACTGGGAAACTTGGCTGTTACAAACAAGGAAAAAATAAAATAAATAAATCAAAATTTGCCAGATCTACAAATGTTTGTGAATGTTGGCTGTTTAAGAACAGAAGAAAATAACATTTCTCCATTAGCCTTAAGTGGACAAAAAAGCCAAAAGTGTGAATAATGCAGCCTGTTTGCAAAATGTCTGTCAAATCGTTAGAACTGTAAAACCTCTGAGCAAGACCCTGCCAAAATTTACTTGGAAGCACTGGGAGTGTTTTCAGTTAAATTAGCACGTGTCAGTTATATCACTGCTACTGTATGTCCTAATCTACATTTGCTAGAGTGTAATCCATACAGTACCACTGCTAAAGATTGGAGATGTCAGACAGCTTAGAGTTCATAGCCACAGTTTTTGGTATTTACAATCAAAACTCAATAAAAATCAATAAAAACTAATTTGAGTGTTTTGCATTAAGCCAGAAATAAATGTAAGAGGCTCAAGTCAGTGGTGATTCCTCTGACTTAAGCCTCTAACCAGAAAAGAGAAGACACAGAGCAAACAGGGAGAACAAACCATTTCTGACAAACTTAATGAAGCGTTTTTTGGGGGTTTTTTTGCTACACCTACTGACAGAAATCAGAGAGGATGATAGTGATGATGACAGCAGCAAGGGTTGTAATGAGAAAAGTAGCAGAAGTATGTCACAGTTGTGTAAAGACACCACACTTTAGTGTAAAGGCCAATACACATTACAGTAGGAAATATTTTTACAGGTGTTCTGACTTTCTGTGACTTACCCTGTCTATACAGTGGCTATAATCATACCCGAGATGTAACTAATAGCTTCAAGTTGAAGACAACAAAATGGTTGTTTTTGGCTTCCTGCTAAGCTTAGCTAATCATCCTCGTGTTCCAGCTTCACACTTTATGGTTATTAGAGTGGTGTTGACAGTCTCTTATTTGCTGTCAGCAAATAAGCTGTTAGCAAAATAGGCTGTGTTATTTACCAATTTACAGTTAATAAAAAACAAGAGAAACAGGATTGACTGAACAGTTAAAGATGCATAGAACAGTGATTACTATGTGCCTTTAGGTGACTTCATCTGCATATAAATAAATAAATTGTAGATGCAGATTAGATTAGGTGTAGTTGACTTTTTACTCATTTGATCTGACTATGTACTGGCCTCTACTATATAAACTTACAGCATTTTTGTGTTTATTTTATTGGTGCCACAATGAATTGTTACTGGCTCTGGCTGCCTCTTGAGCAATATCATGTCTTCTTGTATTTCTTTCTGTGTTTTTTATAGGTTAGTAGTGTCCTCTATGTTGTTGACTGGCCGAATTTTCCTCTGTGGACCAATGAAATTTATCATGCATTACTGCCAGTGACCAGCTATGATTTTTATGACTCTGAGACTTAAGTGGGACTGAATGATAAACAAATGAATAAATAATGACAGCGAAACACAATGAACAACTTTCCATAGTAAAGTGTGCTGAAATTTGCATCCTCTGTCAGCCCACCAGGGAAAATTTTCAAACCTTTATGTAAGATGTGCCAGGACCTGAGTCTCAATCCATCAAGTTAGCAATTATGGTGGCAAATTTAGAGCAAACTGCTTGTTCTAATAAAACAGGCTGACAGTAGGCAACAGTGTTTATTTTTCACTTGGACAGACTCACTATTATGAGTAAGCCAGCAACCTGTACTTCCTGTTAAGACACCAAAACAACATCATAGCAGAATCAGTTACCATGGAGAGGTTTTTGCTATCCCAGGGCCCAGCACTGCCTAAGGAAGAAAGACAATATCTACTGTTCCTGTCTTAGCCTCCCTGATACAGAAAAATACAGGAAAGAAGGGTCAAAGATAAGTTACAATGCAGAACCTTTCACTTTACAATGCAGAACCTTTCACTTTCACAGCTTGTTTAAGTATACTCAGGAAGAGGCCTAAAGAAAAAAGCACTTAGGTCATCAGGTTATCAACCTTCACATGACCATTACCCATGCACTCCTTTCTGTTAATGTGACGAGATCTGAACATGTCTGAATGAAAAGCCTGGTCACTTTTATGAAAAGGTTCCAACAACAACCTTACTTTGTCAAACTGGGTCCTAATAAAGTATTCTAATCAAGCAGAATAGCACACATTGCAACATTACAACACACACCTGTGGTAAAACAGTGACAACCAATATTCACTGAGCATGCACTATGACCTCTTGGACTCTGAAACTTTTATGCATCTGTCTGCATGAAGTCATGAGGAACATTAAAATAAATTTACCTGTCTGAAAGGTAGAATGACATCACTGTAACAGAGGGATTGAAGCCAGCTATATTACATATCGAATGTCTAAAAAAGGGCATAGACACTCACAGGATGCTCAGCAGATAACACACTCCACCAGTCACGCTACAGAGGGCACTGCTGTCAGAATGCTTTTTTTGACCTCATGATCTCTTGTGTTGCAGTGCCCCAGTTCCATAGTAGATACTCATATGGGTAAGCGTACAAGAAATTCACTAGTATTTCTTTGTACTTGCAGAAAATGATGAAAGCTTGTGCCACCAGATGTTAATTTAGCCTTTGAAATCACACAAATACGGTAAACTTAGAACAGAAGGTAAGTCCAAGACCTTTTTTCATTTAATTTCTTTGCATTTCATAGTGCACAGCAGAACAGGACTAAAGCTAACAAAAGCTGCCACAGTGAAAAGTTGAGCCAGAGGTCTGTGGAAAACGCTTTGGCACTCTGGGTCTTACCTAAATCCTAATGGGGGATGTGCCGATTATGAAATTCTTTGCCAGTACTAATTTAAAAGAACAATTAGTTTCTGTTTATTTGTTTATTGACTCCCCTTTTTATATCACGAAAAAAGAAATCTTTGTTCTAAAAATAATGGCACTGTTTAAAAGTTCTTCACCTCTGCAAAACAGATAAACATCGGCAACTGCCATCATTACCATCATTAAAAAAGTAATCTTTTTTGCCAATAGGCCAATAGTTTAGAGGGGTGATATTTGCTGGTACTGGTGTTTGCTGAACCCATAATCTTTTTTTTTTTCCCATGAAAATTACAACACTTTCACTACGTAACTTTACTGAATGATTGGCTCTGTTATTATATGCGGGCTGATTCTTAAAAGTCACCAAAGCAGAACTGGCTCCACAGTGGCAGTTCCTTATCTGAGATAGCAACCTCTGACATAAATAGGAGACATGGAAGTTAACGCGCAATAGTGCTCAATAATGTATGTATCCTCATGCCCAATGACGAATAAAGCTGAGTCTCTCTTATAAATACATCTCTATGTATTTATCTGTGCTTTTTTGTGCCTGAACAGCCTGCAATTTATTAGTGATAAAAAGTTCACAACAATTAGGTTCAATAATTATTCAGCTACTTCTAATAGATAAGGTTTAACCAGGTGCTTCACAGCAGACAAACTAGCTATAAAATCAAGGTGACAGTAGCTTGTATTAGTTTGCAGAATGTGTCTGCAGACATTAGCTGCAGTTGCCCAGTCGGGATTTTATCTCGTGTTTATGAGATTAACTTTAATCACAAGTAGCAGACTTTGCTGCTAAAATAGAAAGTCAATTTCAGAGCAGACACTATCCAATGCTTTTTTTAAAAATGTATTTTTAGTACCTATTTGATTTGGACTGAGTGCATGTGAAGCAGCCAGAATGGCTTTTAGGGATTTTTTTCCCCTATAGTCTGTAGTAATACACACAATCTAGCTCGAAGCTCCATGCTAATTTTAGGCACTTGGCTCGGTGCCGACAACCATAAAGCACGAAAGAAAAGCACCTGGAAGGGTTAATGAGTGCAGCTGCAATGTCCAAACACAAAGAGGACAAACTCTGCAAACTGGTGCTGGGAATCACCTTCTTCTGCGTAAGGTCCCTTTGGACAGAACTCGTGCCTTAATGGAAACTTGGCCCTGCGCTTCATCCACTTCTAGACAGACAGCTGCTTACACACTGTCTGAACATCATAATAAACACATGAGGCGAACTCCATGTTTTCACCCAGCAGAGTTCCAAACTCAGAGAGAGGGAGGGAGGCCAGCGATAATCACAACAGCACACATCAGGTGACGCAGATGCAATATGGCGCCGACACTGTAGGACAAAATGTGAGGATTCTTTACATATGTCCCGTTCAACGGCAGAAACCTTCTTTTAGGGTTTCTGGGATATGACATCACTTTCAGCCCGAGTTCCCAGAACAAGGAGTTCAGTAAGCTTTAACACGTCACCTTCTCAAGCAGACAGTTTTAAAACACGTTAGATGTTGTCCAGATGGTTGAACCAACTGGACCATGCCATTATTTTTGCACTTCTCCTACTTCATTGCTGCTCAGGTATATATCATAACATAGACTTGTAATATTTATCAGTGGAAGCTCTGCAGTATTATTTTTATTCCTTCCTTCCTTCCTTTGTCTCTTGATGCATACTCAATAATCCAGGTAAAAGAATCCTAAAAAGTTGAATCTGTTCATCTGGACGTAGCGATTTTTTAGTGGGAGAAACGTTTCGTCACTTTCTAGTAACTTCTTCAGTCTCAGCTGACTGCAGAATTCCCCAACCTTATAAACTTCCTTCCTTTACTTTTCCACAGAGCCATGCAGGAAAACTGTACCTACAATAGCACGACAACATTTTTATAACCGCAGCTTTGAATGCAAACACGCGAGTGGAAAGATGGCAGAGATGGTGCCACGTGAAGGTGGTGTGGGTTTCACTTTGACTGTATATAAAAACCGGGCCTGCAGGTTTAGCAGAACAGTTACTGATATTCTTTATATGACACCCTGCTACTTGTGTCAAAATAGGAAAATCAGCAGAGTGTGTGTGCAATGATACGTGGGTTTAAACGTGACTGGCATGTTTGGTAACAGGAACAAAATGTCCTTTCATTAACATCAGTAATGTATCCAAAAATACAACTAGCCCCTGAAAAGCTAGAATAGCATTATAGACTGGATGTAGTTATTTTAATAGAAACAAAGTATTTATTCTATGTCTAGCTAAATCTAATATATGTCCATAAATAGAGCAAAGATTTAAATACTAGCTAGAAAACAAAATGTTAGCAGCTAAACATGAGAGCTATACGTTTGACTTACATTCAACCTACAAGCTCAAATTAATGCTAAACATGTTAATGTTTCCAAATATTTCTTGTATTTTTGCCGTAGCTTATTGAAAGGGTTCGTCAGTTCTGCCATGGCCAAAAAAACAATTATTACTTGATAGCCTAAATACTAGAATATGTCAAAGCTGAAACTTAGTTAAGACTTATTTTAAGATGTCGTAATTATGTAAGCTTTAATCAAGTGGCAAGCTCCATGGTTCAAAAATGAAGTCAACATATTAGGGCCGAAACCTTTTGGCCACTTGAGGCTTGCTTCAAAATCAAATCAATCTTCACAGACTTCCATGTTAAATATCACATTTTTAGCAGAAACCAACATGTTACAGGCTACTAAAACCAACATTTTATTGTTCCAGTAGTGAATTTCCCTTTCCTGACACTTGTAAGGGAAGGCATTTTTATGTAAATCACACATTTAAATAGTTTTATACATTAAAGTTATGAATAATTAAGACCTTAAGGCTCTAGGTGACATGGATGCCATTTTTTTCTTGTTGAGCAACAGTTCTAAAAAAGTCTGCTGTTTAGTTTTCCCAGCAAACACATTTAGTTTTATTCCTGTTTCTCGCTAGTCAAATCAGCATGCCAATCTTGAAACTTCAAAAGTATGAGTGGGTTCATGGTGGCTGTGTCCATGCTTTATACAAAATCAGTGAAAGATTCCAGGCAGGAAACTCAACTGGATTAGTATCAGACACCTCATTCATGCTATGTAATCTCATGTCTGATCAGTCAGCAGCGTCATCCATTCGTATTCATAGTAGTGCATGAGAAAGCTTTGATAACTTGAATCTTTCAAGTGTGACTGCTGATACCTTCAAGCCAACATAATCGTGCTGCAGCTCCACTCAGATCTCCTCCTCTGGTGTTGAAGTTTTTGGCAGTATTCACTTTAATAAGATCTTATGTTTGTGCATGTGTTCGGTAAAGGAGGATCAGTTCCCTTAGCAGCAGCTTACTGCAGCGCAGATCCTTCTGAGAGCTCCCTCAAAAGGCACGGCCTTATCCACTAAATCTAGCCTCTGTAACCCTTTGCTATAAATAGTCAGTTCCTTAACTAATGTGTTTCTAACTAACTGAAACATTTCAAGTAAAGCAGGTACTACTACCCTCTGAAATAAGGCTGCGCCTTTAAAACAAGTAACCTTTTTTGACCTTGAAAACAATACATGAGGTAACCACCCAAGGTGAACTGGTTGATTCTATTATAAGCTTTTTTTTTTTGTTTTGTCGTTAAGTTAAAATGAGAGGAATTAAAACATTGCGCCCACATTTCTACCTAAGAGGTAAGAGGATATTACATCATCACTTTTGCTCCAACTTGCCCATATCTGAACATGCCATCAAGACAGAAGTCATGATGCAGATTGACTGATCCACACCCTCTATGAGTAATTCCTTAAACATTTAACACTGCAGGTAGTGTTTCAAAGTCACAATGAATCACCTGTATGCCTATGCTGTGAGTGACATCTGCTCATGGAAGGAGTAAGAGAACTTTTAAAGCTTTAAAGTACTTGCAGTATCAGTTTTGTTGTTTTTTTTTTTTTTTATTTCATTCATTTCAAAAATATAGTTTGTTTTCAAATCGCCACTTAGAGCCTCAGAAACTTTGTGAATGTGACTGGCTATAAACACAGGAGGAAAAAAAAGGAGAGAAAAGTTCCATTACTCCCCCAACACTACTTTATTTCAAGAACAGGGGCACTGAGTGTGTCATATACGTCACATCTTGACCTTACTCTTAAAAATGGAAGCCCGCAGGACACTCAGGGAGCGAATGTTTATGCAGTGACAGCCTATCATTGCCTCAGGCCGAGAGTTACACCAGGGCAAGCTGCTGTTTACACAGGAAGAGCCAATCGCGTTAAAGACCTGCCATTCTAGTTCCGCCTCGCTGGGAGGAAAGACTATAAAGTTGCCAGACAAGTCAAGAGGGAGAAAGAGAGGAGGACTGAACAATGAGAGAGAACCTTGCTAGTGTGTCATCCCCAAACATGGCATTTACTGACCACATGAAACCCACAGAGCTGGCCTCAGACAAAGGGATCAAGTAAGTTGATGTGGTGTTTAATGAGCATGTTCCTGGTCTTGATGTCCTTGTAAAAGAATTGCACATCTATAAAGCAGATGAGTGAAGTCTTTTTTTTTTGTTTTTAAAGGAGGAAAAACTGGAGGAACAGAATAGGACTTCTCCTGAAGACAAACTCTTCATTACTGCAGCGTGTGAAAAACAGACCCTGCAGGTAACCCCTATTTGTTTTAGAGATTGTTTGTGTCCAATTAATTTGCATTTTATGTCAATTAAGTTTTGGTATATTTCTCACTTGTGCCTATAGTTTTGTACGACTACACTACTGTTTCACGGCTCAAACAAGTCATTAAATTCTAAATGGAAAGGATATTAAATGGCTGTAAATTAGCGTAATAGTTAGCAACACAATTATGCAATATGATACTTGTTCAGCAACACTCAGCTGTGATAAGCAATTTAAGGAATTTACAGTGACGCTTCACCAACGTAGTAGTTAGTTCAACTATAATTATCTCTTACGTGAGCTGTTCTTTACCCTCAGGCCAAGCATAGATGACGTAAACCAATGGGAACAGTCGCTTGACAAGCTGCTCAGTCATAAATGTAAGTATCATTCACCCATCTATTGGCACACTGTTATATAGAAGAGTCTTAAAGGTCACGCGGTAACTGTGAGCAGAATGAAAGCTTTTTATAGGCATCAATAAAACAAAGCTGGCAGTCCTTTCACCTTACATTAATGGGCAAAGAGCCAGTGGGTGTCACAGGAGTAGTTTTTAATGTTTCTCATCTCTCTCTCTGTCTCTCTCCCACAGATGGGAAAGCTGCCTTTTGTATCTTTCTGAGATCTGAGTTCTGCGAAGAGAACATTGAGTTTTGGTCGGCCTGCGAGGAGTTCAAGAAGCTCACGTCGCAGAAGGATCTGGCGTCCAAGGCCAACAGCATTTACGAGGAGTTCATTAAAAGTGAAGCTCCGAAGGAGGTAATGGCTAACAGATGGCTTCAGTTTGTTTGTTTTCTTCAAGCTGATTTTAATCAGAATTCATGTTCTTTCAATACTAAAGATATTCTTTATTAAAATGGGGGGTCAAAGGCTCATTCTGGATGTTTCTATTTGGTCACAGATCAACTTGGATTTCCACACCAGAAACGCCATCGTGCAAGGCCTCCACCAGCCCACTGCAACTAGCTTCCTGGCAGCTCAGAGGAAAATCTACAACCTGATGGAGAACAACTCGTACCCCAGGTTTATCAACTCTGACCTCTACAAAGAACTGTGTGCAGCTGCAGGAAGAGAGGACAAGCACGTTAAGTCCTAGCCAAACTAGACACCCACTCGTGGAGTCATTTGTTTACCGCTGTGACTGATGTTCATTCCAGGCACTACCTCAGTATAATACAGCTGAATGCAAATTCTTAGCATAAACATTAACGGGCGAGTGTGGAAAATGCAAAGTGCTGTCCTGTTGAGAGCTCTCAACGAGGACGCAGGAATGATTTGGCCGGATGCTGTATGTTGCTGCAGACAGTGCACAGACTATCTCGAGCAGATGGGACTAATGCTACACTTTCATCACTGAGCCATTACCTGCACCTTCTTTCCAATGCCATTAGAATTTGGCGTTTTGAGCAATGATGCAGAAAATGCTGTTCCTAGTGCCACTGCATTCAAAGTCAAAACACTTGCCACTTAACTCTGCATCTCTTACCTTACATTAAACCAACAGCAGTGCCAGGAAGTGTTTTCCATCATCATAACCATTTGAAGACGTACATGGGTCAAATACACTTCCCGTGTAACCCTAGTTTGCATTTCTCTGTTGGTTGCACCAGTTTACATTTAAAAATTTACAACTGTAATTTATATGGTAATATCCACAGTTTCATCTGATGGCTGTATTTGGCCTGAAATTACTGTGACAGTGTAAGATACTGTAAATATGTGATGTTGCATGATGTGTTTAATGTGAATTTAAGCATGGAGCAGCTGGACTGTTTGGAGAATAAAATGTGTTCTTCAGCGCTGGAATGTCTCGGATGTGTTTGTTTAAAAATTGTAAAAAAGTGTGGGAGAAGGTACGAGTTCTTTGGAAACAGAGTACGTCAGCAAAACTATTTGAGGTAGCGCTCGCTCTAGCTGAGTCTTCTACTAGCAGACTACTTTTTGATTACTTAAATGTAAAATCTACATTACATAATTTTTCACTTATTTAAAAATCTGCTGAAGTGAGTGAAGCTTAACTCTCTTCAGCAGTAATATAGCAGTAAAATAATTTAAAAATTAGCTCAAGTACCTGAGCTAGTCTTTTTCTGAGTTTGCATACTTACACTTGGATGTAGTACACTATGTATACTTAATAGTTACTCGTGCAGCACAGTTTCCAGAACGGCACTTGCCGGAAATAATGACAGCTATTGTCAAGGTAGCTATTTTTGTGCAACATTTGCAAGTTGTCGTGACTGAACACACATAATACTAAATTCTTCTACAGGGAGAGTGACATTTTAACGCACATAAACACCTGTACCTAAAAAAAACTGCTGTGGCAATGTTGATAATGCACCTAACATAGCAACATGACCAGGTACATCGCTCCAAACTCAACTTCCTGGGTTGTCGTAGAATATTTAATGTGCCTGTACCTACCTGAGAGTGTAAACACACTCACTGCAACTATCTACACTCATAGTGTAACTATCTACAGGGTGGGCCATTTATATGGATACACCGTAATAACATGGGAATGGTTGGTGATATTAAAGTCCTGTTTGTGGCACATTAGTATATGTGAGGGGGCAAACTCCCCAAGATGGGTGGTGACCATGGTGGCCATTTAGAAGTCGGCCATCTTGGATACAACTTCTGTTTTTTCAATAGGAAGAGGGCCATGTGACACATCAAACTTATTGGTAATGTCACAAGAAAAACAATGGTGTGCTTGGTTTCAACGTAACTTTATTCTTTCATGAGTTATTTACAAGTTGCTCTTTGTTCACAGCCATTGACATGTCGAAGAGGTTAACACGTGAGGAGCGGATCGAAATCGTGTTGATATCTGGTGAACACAGTAACCGGGTCATTGCAG
>VUQS01032211.1:0-10002 GCA_015108495.1 Heterochromis multidens | reverse complement strand
CCCTTAACTTATTTTTTTTTTTTTTTTTTTTTTTTTAAAGTAAATCCAAAAAAACATTTTGAGTGCACACTATTTCATTGAAATAACACAATTGACTCAAGTAAACTTAAAAAAAAACCCTCATTTGTTCAGTAGATTTTTTAAAACCAACAATAGCAAGATTTTATTTTATTTTTTATTTTTTTGAGTGTAGCAGTACTCAAGTGTTGGCCCTTTGTTTTAGTAAATGAAGCATATACACACCAGCCACTCGGTTAATATCAATAGCAGGCGAAGCGCAGAACATTGATCATGTTGTTATAATGCAATACCCTGCTGGAAAACATTGGGTTCTGGCTCATGTGGATGAATGTTTGACAAGTAATATCCACCTGAAGATTGTTGCACCCCCTATGGTAATGGCAGGATCATGCACCCCAGCACACTGTATAAACGGCTCAGCATCCATGGGTTGACCTGGAAAATGCCCCCACCTTGCGACCCACAGGACCCAAAGGATCTGGTGCCAACATCGCGGTGCCAGACACCAGAGGACACCCTGAGACGTCCTGTGTTCGTGCGCCAGTCAGTCAGACCTGTTTTGGTGACTCCAGAGGGAAGGTATGCAAAATGAGGTATTTGGTTTTAAAATTTGTGTGTGATTAGCATAATTACATGCAGCTTGGGCTTAGACAAATATTAAAACATTAAAATTTGTGACACTGTGTACAAACATGTTTGCATGAAAAATGATTTCACTGAAAAACAAAGCCTAAAGGAGGCGCTAAATATGTGGCTTTTATTAGAATAAACCAACCTACAGATTTTAACAGATTGCTCTTCTGTGGGCTAACTTCTCTCCCTTGGCCCAAAAGTGACAAAACTTACACCAGTACCTAATATTGTTCATAATATTGTGAAAATAATAAAGTCCAATAGTAAAAATTGATGGTTAAAAGCAATGTGAAGCTTTTTTTCTTATTATTTTACAAAACTACTGATAAAGGTACATAGTTAATGCTAATAAGAAGTCCACATATTCAGCAATCATTCCCTAGACACCCATGGACACACCCGTCTCATTACCATAAAAGGGCGACAGGGCATTAGCAAAAGTGGAGGAAAGAAGAAAATGTACAGTGGAAAACCAAGTAATAAGTTGCTTAAGATGAGGTAACAATTTTAGATTTTTTTTTACACTGCCTGCCTTTAAGTATTGATGTTACCAGTCATTTTTAAAAATTTATTCCATAATACTATTTGGTCAATATCAGGACTCCATAAACAGGGACAAGAACTGTTCTTAATTTAGCTTTTGCAGTTAAAAAAAATGAAAAGAGATGTCATCATCATTTTTAAAGCCCGTAGCATGTAAAACTTAGACATTGTTTCACTTTCTCTGTTCAGGCACATTTATAGCTTAATGTATACTGACCTCTAGTGAGCAAGCTGCAGAAGTGAAGTTGGGCACTATTAAAGCTCATGAACATTGATGGGCCTTCATGTTCCCCAGACCTGAACCCAACTGAGAACCTCTGGGATGTATTGATGCACCTGACGCTGTCAAATAGTGACACAGACTGTCCAGGAGCTCACTGATGCCCTGGTCCAGGTCTGGGAGGAGATCCCGCAGGACACCATCCTGCATCTCATCAGGAGCATGCCCAGATGTTGTCATCAGAATTCTGACTTTTTTCTCAGAATTTTGAGAAAAAAAAAGGTCAGAATTTTGAGATTAATGTCAGAATTCTGCACAATAAATTCACTAACCACTTCATTAGTTACGCCTTGGAGAGGTGGAGGTATGCTCTGGAGAGAGGAGGAATGAAAGTCCATAGAAGCAAGACAGAATACATGTGTGTGAATGAGAGGGAGACAGGTGGAAAGGTGAACATGCAAGGAGTAGAAGTAGTGAAGGTAGATTAATTTAAATGCCTGGGGTCCACCATTCAAAGCAATGGACAGTGCACAAGAAAGGTGAATAAGAGAGTGCAGGCAGGGTGGAGACAAGTGTCGGGGTGATTTGTGACAGAAGGATAGCAGCAAGAGTAAAAGAGAAGATTTACAAGATGGTAGTGAGACCTGCTATGACGTATAGTTTGGAGATGGTGGCACTAACAAAAAGACAGGAGGCCAAGCTGAGATTTTTTTTTTAATAACAATTTATTGGTAATTACCAGAATGGACAGGGTTAGAAATGAGTGTCAGTATCAGAGGGACAGCTCAGTTTGACAAAGACAAAGTTAGAGAGACAAAGTTGAGATGGTTTTGTTTGTGCAGAGAAGGGGTTAGTGGATATATTGGTAAATGGACTGGTACTTATACAATATAGCACTTTTCTACTCTAATTCAGCACTCAAAATCCTTTATAACTGCAAGCCACATTCACCCCCACACTTTTTTCTATACATAAACACCTTGTCTTTTATTCAAGCACACACTCACACTTGGGGGCAAATCTGGGTTCAGTATCTTGCCCAAGGAGAGTGGTTTTGCCGGGGAGCAAACCACTGACCTTCTGATTGGGAGATGACACGCTCTACCTCCCGACAGTGACAAAGAATGTTGAAGATGCTACCAGGCAGGAGGAAAAGAGGAAGACCTCAAAGAAGGTTTATGAATGTAGTGAAGGCGGACATGCAGAGAGTTGGTGTGACAGAAGACCCTATATCTTAATGTTGCATCAGAAATCGAGACTTCTCAGACCAGGCAACTTTTATTCGGTTTTCTCTGTCCAGTTTTGGTACAATTTGCACACAAATTCTAGCTTTAGTTTCCTTTCAGTAGCTGACAGCAGCAGCACCTGGTGTGATCTTATGCTGCTGTTGCCCATCTGCTTCAAGGTTCTGCGTGTTGTGCAATCAGAGATGCTCTTCTGCATACCTTGGTTGCATTGAGTGGTTATTTGATTTGCTGCTGCCTTCCTATCAGCTTGAGGCAGTCTGGATATTCTCCTCTAACATCAACAAGGAATTTTCACCCAGAGAAGTGCTGCTGACTGGATATTTTCATGTTTTTCATGACCATTGTCTGTGAAACCTAGAGATGGCTGTGTGGGAAAATCCCAGTAGATCTGTAGTTTGTGGAATATTAAGACCAGTTCGTCTATTACCAACAACCATTCCACAGTCACTTAAATCACCTTTCTTCCTAATTCTGATGCTCAGTTTGAACTTCAGCAGGTCGTCTTGACCATGTCTACATGCCTAAATCCATTAAGATGCTGCCATGTGATTGGCCGATTAGATATTTGTGTTAACAAGCAGTTGAACAGGTGTACTTAATGCAGTGGTCAGTAAGTGTATATGGTACTTGTCATGTAGACATCTCATTCTCAATAAAAATAGAATCAGTGCCTCCTCAGGCTGGTTGTGTTAACAAATATGGACAAAATAACTAAAGACTCTAAACGTATTTCCTGTGTGATTTTATTTTAGTTAGTTTTGTAAGTAAACAATAGCATTTCAGTTACTTAAAATGTATTCTCAAGTTTTTTTTTTTCCAGTTAACTACTTTTTTCCCACACTTAGCTTTGAGTTTAGCCTTTGTCATCACCTGGAATGTTTTTTCTTTTTTTCCATGAACAGCAGCGCCTTCTCAAAAATCTCTCGCCTTCTTAGTGTGTTTGAGACCATGAGCCTCCTTGTACTGAGGTACTGTATTTACAATATTAACACATTTAAAGGAAGCAGTAAGTAGGCTGTTAGCTTAATGAGCAAAGGGACAACAGACACAAGTTCTTTTCATTTAACCCGAGATGGAAAAAAAAGGGATAGGGTTTGTCCATTTTTATGGAGAAGGCTGCATTTATTCTTTTTCCACATACATAGAACCATATGTGCACTGTAGCCAAAAAATGCGCATATTTACAAAAATGAAATCAATATACACAAAAGAATTATAATACAAGAGAAGAGAAAGGAAATCCTTCAGTAATCCTTACAATAACAACATAGCAAGTACAAACAAAAGTAATTTTTGACACCTTGTAAAGTTTTTGTGCAGATTCTTTTCTTACAAGGAGATGAAGTGTTTGTATTTTACAAAACTCAGATGCACATTAAATATGCAAGCTGCAGCCCACATTCTCTGGGTGTGTGAGGATGAAACAAAAACACTGCAGGCCTTCTGACAGTCCATCAATGAAACCTTGTTTTACTCACCACACCACTGCTGCCCTCAGTGCAGTACATTTGTAACTTAAAATCTGTCTATGCACATTTTTTTTTCTCTCATGTGCAAACGTATGATCCATCATTTTAAACATAAATTGATTCTCAAAGGGTAAATCTAAATCGTTTTAGTGTTTGTTTCCATTCAAGGTCAGACAACTGACATGTGACGCCTAAAGGCACAGACTTATAACCCGGAACAGGTCAGTCTGGGAAGAAACATGACCAAATGTCACATTGAAGAGATTATCAGAGCAGCAAATTCAGGTTTCTTTCAGAGATCATTTATAAAGTGCAGGTTTGAGAAAGAACACAGACCTACAAGAGAAGATGGGGTTAGAGTTCCTGCAAATGTAATATTTAATGGAAAAAAAGGCAACATTACCAATGGGAACCATTTGAAAAAAACAAAAACCCTTAAATAAAACAGTTTTGTATTGCTCTACCTTTGTAGGGGAAATCAGTGTATTAAAGCATTTAAAATGAGTAACATTTTGAGGAGGTAGAGTTGGGCAGGGCTGGTTTAATTAAGTAGATTAATTTGATTTTTTTGTAATTGTTTGAATTCAGCCTGTGTGTGTGTGTGTGTATGTATATATATATATATATATATATATATATATATATATATAAAAAAACAAACAAAAATAAATGTTGGCCACAAGCATGCCTAAAGGTGTTTCTTTAATGTGCTCAGATGCCAAAAGAGAAGCTTAGGTGTAACTTTCCTGCTTCTCAAATTAACTTCTGACCAACTATTGCTTTTGGGGATTTCTATTCACTGTTCTATTCGCTACTGATCTCATCATGCTTCCTGAAATTCTGGCTGTCTTGATTAAAACTGAACTCCAACAAATGCACTGTAAAGGAAATCAAAGTATTCTTTTAAACTTCCCATGTTAATGTTGAATGACTCCGAACTGCACAAACTGTTAAACGATATTGAGTTCCATAACCTGGTACTGCTTGACTGTGTTTTTAAAAAAGAAAAAAACAAACAAAAAAAAAAAAACCTTTGCTGAAACGTTTAAAACATGCAAAAACCTGCCAGTGTCACTCGTGAGTCAACAAAAAGCTGTTTGCCCCAAATGTTATGGAGAAGAAGCTGAGAGTCTGTATTAAGAAGTCTGATGGAGAGCAAAGTTCAGGAGAGGAAACCGGTCATGTGCTAAGCTGGTGCCACTGTCCGATAAGAGCTGTTCACTGATGTTGCTCTCCCAGTGCTGGTCCCACATTCATGGAAAATCTGGACTCTTTTGTCAAGAAACAAAGAAATGATTTATTACCATTTCTACAGACTTTTTTGCTTGACAAATATAGCTAACATTTTGGTTGTGTAATCACCAGTGCTGTCCACCTTAATTAACCTGAAAGTGAAGTAGGAAGGAGAGAAAATAGATAAAACATCCCAAACAATACTTTTCAACAATAGCAGCTAGTTTGATGATCAGTCTTGATGTAAAATAATAATAATAATAATAATAAAAAAAAAGTCCTCCAAACTCAAAGAGATGGTAAAATAAATTATTTTTATCCTTGCGTGTGTATGCACTGTGTGTGAATCTGCTGATTCTCATAACTGAGACAGTTATTTATCCAAGCAACAAGCCAGAAAGGGCGTTCAGGTCTCTCATGTACGGGTTTTCACTGAGGATGCGGTCGATCCGCTGCTTCTGGTCGGGGAAGATGTCGTACAGTTTTCTCTTCAACTCTGACGTCTCCCCCAGTGACCGCTGGGGTGGGGGTGAGGGCGAGGGCGAGGGGGAACGGCGAGGTGGATGCCATTCGGGAGGCCCGGAGTGGGGCCAGTGCGCAGTTGTGTGGGCCATCAGGGAGGTGGGGGTCCGTGGACCAGAGTGAAGGGCCTGGATATAAACTGGCTGCTGCTGCTGCTGAGAGGGAGGCCGGAGGTCCGGGGGTCTGAGAGGGGGAGGCGTGCCCGGAGCTCTCCTGATGGAAAGAGAAACAGAGAGTGTAAAAAGAAGAAATGGAGAACACATACCACATGAATGCTTCAACAATTGCAAATCATCACGTTTAGACACGCGTAAAAACACACCAGCTGTCTTTACGCAGGAAGACGTCAAGGTGAGGTCCGTCCTTTCCCAGAGGGTCATCAGGGATCATGAAGTGGTCCTCCACAAAAGTAAACTGAAGCAACCTGCCGGTCAAAGGAGAGAAGTGGACAAATTCATAAACTGTAACTTCTAAGTCCCTGATAAATATTCATCATCTGTTCTAAAAGCCCAGTGGGCACTTTCTGAACCCACAGTGTGTTGTTTCAGTGCAGCTTTTAGCACTTTGCGTTTAATATGCAAAGCAAACTCCTAACTGTTAACAACCTACACATTGAATTACAAGTGATTTCTAAACTTAACTACATTTTATTGTTGGAATTTTAATCACTACAAAACTAAACACACCAAAATCTGCAAACTACTTTGGAGTTCAGATAAGGTCACCAATACACCAGGAGATCCTGGTGATGCAGAACTATGAATACAAAGGAAGTAACACAATTAACAAAAATGACTAAAATTGTTAATTTTATACATTGTGTATTTTGCAAATAATTTCCTCATACCTTCCTACATAACAAAAATTCTTGACTTAAAAAATGTGCCACACTGAGTCACAGCATTTTACAGATCTGTGGAAATTAGAAATATGTTTTGAATCAGTGACATTTTATTGCATGTGGTGTCTTATTTGTTTATGAAATCAGTTGGAAAAATAAAATTGAGGAAATGCCAATGCAGCATCAACATAAAAAAAAAATACTAAGCAGTTTCATAAGGAAAAGTATGTGAGAACGGTGTCATGGAAATGTAAATGAAGAATTTTCCCCCTGGTGAAGGCTGAACTTGTCCGGTTTAACAAAACAGTGAGATAAACAGTCTAAAACAGAGCTTGTGTACGGGGGAGTGCAGCTGTCTGTGTATACAGTCAGAACCAGGAATTAACCCATGACAACAGCGCTGGATGGCGTCAAACCAGTCTCACACAGCGGGGAAAACAGTGGTTTCCTGTTAAAAGGGGGTCTTTTATCTGGGACAACAACCAACAGAGGGTGACAAAATCTCATGCATAAATATTAGAGTCTACATTTACACCCTTTATACTGGCTCTGATGGTGCACTGTGTGATATAAGTAATGGAAAATATTACATTGCCACTTTCAATCCAAACATTCTTTGTGATCATTGATGAATATAAATCTTTAATTGGTAAATTTTATCTGAAAAGTTTGACTATTTATGACATTTGCATTTATTTTATTATAGTCATAATTGTATATCAGCAGTATTGGCATGTATGTTGCCAGTGTGCGATGATGGTAAGCCACACAAATGTATTTCCTCAATATTTTTTCATCAGTTCTCCTTTAAACCAAAAATGTGTGAAGGATAAAAGAAATGGATAATGGTAGGGTATTTAAAAATGTTCTTTAAATTTTGGGGTTAAATTATTAAGGTTACTGTAAGTGATGTAGCAATATTAAATTCTAATAAAGGAGTAATAAAATGTATTATTTATTATTAATATAACATTATAATATACAGAAATCCATCCTTTTATTCATGTTAGGTGTGAACATGCTGTACATGTTTTATTTCCTGCATGAACTTTAATTTGCTGTTTGCGCTCAGTTTCCTCTTCCTTTTAAACACTTGGAGATTGATAGTAAATGCAAATAAACTGGCTTTAAATAGAACTTAAATCTTTAACATTTGCCATCTGAGCCAGTCAGCTGCCTCGGTGGATTTTCCAGCATGATGTTGGGTAATGCAACATGTAAGCAAATGACTAACTGAGTTGTGTATACATAACATGCAATCACCTCTCTTGAATGATCCTACGCCAGGTGTCCGAGGTGTCGACAAAATCCCTCAGGTTGTCATTGGTTACAATGATTCCATCTGTTTTTTCTGCTAGGTGGAGCAAGAACCTGACGGAGAGAAAAAGGAGTGGAGACTCAGGAGTTTCCCTGTGTTCAAAGGTCAGAAGCTCACTGCCAGCTTTGCTGTTGTAGCCCACAGAGGGGAATACAGTGGTGTAGGAACACCTGAAGTGCTGAGTCAGGATGAAACTTAACACTAAATAAAATATTATATGTAGAGACTGATATACTTGCTGATCAGCTTCATCATAAAGTCGTTATATACCTGCATCTATCCTCTAGTCATCTATCTTACTCGTCTGTTGGAAAAATACAGTACAGCAGGGCGAGTCACAGGGAGCACATGGCTAAACGGAGATAAGCTCAGAATGGAAATAAAAACAACTGAGCTATTTAGTTATTAGGTCTTTACCCATCTGCCAGTCTACACCTGAATCCCCCGTCTCTGTACCATTAGATATAAAGTATCCAGCTCCTTAGAAATTAGGTCTTTAGTGTGTACCTATCATCATGTGAGGATATCCTCTGCCCACAGACTTCCCTGGAGGGTGTGAAAGAGAGCAGCCTCAGGTCTTCTAACTGGTTTAGAAAATGTTGCTCTGTAAGAAAACACCACCAGTTGTGTGAGTAAAAACAATGACAACAAAGTGGAAAAGGGAAAAGAATACACACATCCACTAAACAGGTTTGTTTAGTTCTCAAAAAGACAGACTCTTGAGGTACTGCTATAACCTGTAAGGCGAGAACAGAACATGCCGATCTAGCAGTACTGCTGGTGGTCTAACCTTCAGGAATGTTAACTGTTATGAACATTATGATATGTATACAACACTGAATGTGGGTTTGCTGTAGCATGTGGTTGTTGAGTTAGAGTGGGTGTGCTTCATCAAGAACTGATTCAGAAAAATTTTTTGTCTTCCTACTAAAATAACTTGATCAATTATTTGCATAACAGCTAACGGCAATACAAAAAGTGTGATTTTTGGGGTGTCTGATGTTTGTGATGATATGTATTTATTGATCATCAATAAGTGAATGAACTGGAAACAAATACATTCAATTTAAAATGGACACATGGGAACAAACAAAAGCCTGCTGATGCTTTTTTTTGGCTACACAGCTACTGTGGTTAAATATTTACATATACAGTATGTATCTGAAGACTGGCTTGTGTACACCTGAGACGTGCGTACCTGTTGTTAGTCGATCTCTCTTCTGACGCCACTGAGGGACAAATACGGTGATTTCCCTGTGCCCTCGCTTCCAAAATGTCTCCACTGCTAGTGCTATACCACGACAGGAGAAGAACCGATGAAGGCCATGACTGCAGAGGTGAGGACAAGAAGAAGGAGGAGGGCACAGTTAATTGGAGAAGCTAACTACTAAAAACACCATAAAAATTGATGTAATATGCAGTAACAAAGCTCAGACATAAGGGTGATTAAAGTAAAAAAAAAGAAATAAAATAAACAGTTTGTGAGGAAGTGCCGCATATTAAACTGAATATGACCTCTCCCCCCACAAGCATTCAAATATGAATAGAAACTGCAGATACCCATAGAGGTATATTAAAATAAAAAGCTAAAAATGCACCTACAGGTGAAACTCGAAAAATTAGAATATCGTGCAAAAGTTCATTTATTTCAGTAATTCAACTTAAAAGGTGAAACTAATATATGATATAGACTCATTACATGCAAAGCGAGATATTTCAAGCCTTTATTTGTTATAATTTTGATGATCATGGCTTACAGCTTATGAAAACCCCAAATTCAAAAGCTCAGAAAATTAGAATATTACATGAAATCAATAAAACAAGGATTTTAAATAGAGAAATGTCGGACCTCTGAAAAGTATAATCATGCATATGTACTCAGTACTTGGTTTGGGCCCCTTTTGCATGAATTACTGCCTCAATGCGGCGTGGCATGGATGCTATCAGCCTGTGGC
>VUQS01032209.1:0-13223 GCA_015108495.1 Heterochromis multidens | reverse complement strand
GCTGCCCCTCCCTGAGCCTGGCTCTGCTGGAGGTTTCTTCCTGTTAAAAGGGAGCTTTTCCTTCCCACTGTTGCCAAGTGCTTGCTCGTAGGGGGTCGTTTGATTGTTGGGGCTTCTCTGTATTATTGTAGGGTCTTCACCCTACAATATAAAGCGCCTTGAGCCGACTTTTGTTGTGATTTGGCGCTATATAAATAAAATTGAATTGAATTGAATTGAATTGAATAGTATATTGTTGTGAAGTTTGAAAACAATCCATAAAAAATTTGTGGGTAATATAAACTTTTTACTGATTTTCACATTTGGTGTGACCTTCACCTTCACCTAAATTAAATCAGCTTGAGCTGTTATTGGTATCTATCATCACACAAACTTTAAAAATGATATCTTGAAAATTGTGGACACTAGACTGCTAACAAACAGACAGACAAACAAACAAATGGAACCGATTACATACTCCCTCCCTTCGGGGGAGAATTAGGCCTTTTGGCACACTGAAAAATCTATATTGTGTATTAAAACATAAATTAGTTTACTCTGCCTGTTTAAACACAAGCCAGTGTACTCCTAGTGCCAGTCCCAGGCCCAGAAATCTTCGCCAAATCAGACATGCAGATTAATAATGAGAAGATGTCAAAATACACATTAGTTGTATTGGATACAAATCAAAAAAATTCTGCAAAAATTCTCATTTAGGGAACAAAACACTAGAGATCATCTTGTTCCGGGATCACTAGCTTTTTCAGGCAGTAAGTAGTACTATGTTTATACTTATACACCAAATAAAGTATGTCAAATGGGGAGTTATAAATACTTTAAAAATGAAACCGAAATTAGGACAGGGAGCAATGGTACTCATCACCCAGTGGTTAAGAACGGGCCACACCCGTCTTTATACTCTGCATTCAATTTAATCTTACACTTCAAGTTTCATGGCTGTATTTTGCATTGCTGTGACGGTAACATATTGGCAAAATCTGTCCAAAGACACACAGACATACATATAAACACGTGCCAAAGTACTGAAAACCAGGTTTGTGGTAGATGCTACGGTGTTTCCAGGACCACATTTTGTCATAAAGACATGACGAGCAAACAGTAACAGCAACAGTGTTACGGATGGTAACAACTAAAGTCAGCAACAGGTGTCTGACTGTGGTTAAAGGAACAATTTGTCAAGAAATTAACATATAATAAAAGTAAAAACAAAATAAAGTTAAATGTCTCCTGTCATCACATTGTCCTCAATCTTAGCTTTCAAAATGCCATTTAACTTCCAGTTTTAATGTCATGTCAAACTAACCCTTTCCTGGAAACACCAACTTGTACTCTGACTTGTGCATTAAGCATGCTTTTACATTCCAAGACATCACATTCCTTATAAATAATGTCTAATCTTAACATCTGACATTTACCACAAAAAGTAAAACTTTAATAGACTACAAAAAGAACTAGGTAAGAAAAATGATGTTTATATGCAGCATGGAAAACCTAAGTGGATGTTAATGCTTTACCAAAACCCACAGAAGAATTCATGGTCATCTCATTCGAGTTTTTATAACTTAAAGCACACTTTAGGCAGAAATGAATCCTTCAAACAAATCAAGACATGTGCTTCCCTCCTTTAGGGGAAAACTGAGCACAAATAATACTCAACTTTAACACAAAACACTACTGCCCCTTGGTAAATGTGAGCAAATCGTCTGCTGCCAGTGTGTATGGATTAAATCATAAGAGTCTGAAATGGCATGACTGCACACTTTGAGTTATGCTCAAATCTCTCCCAGACATCAAATGCTCTGGACATCCATCACTCAGCCGCTACATGACATTTACAGCCACTGATGTGTTCGCTACTTTGCCTTTGCTTTGGAACTCGGAACAATACTTTCCACTGAAACACAGAGATGCTGCAGTTATCCCAAAAAAATACAAAAATAGGTTTTCTAAGACAGCTTTTCCATTTAAAAAGGAATGGCAATACAAATTAATCTGTTTTATCATTTTCGTGGACTTGTTCTATTTGCTTTGTTATTTTCGGGGTTAAGATAAAAAAAAAGTCACAATTACAATAATTTGCAAAATTTTTCTTTATTTTAAACCATCCATAAAAAGCCCCATTATTGTGGATTTGTGTGACTACCTCAGTTATAACAAACATAAATAAATTAAAAAAAACTCAGATTTACAGCCGCTAGCAATTAACTTTGTCATTTTCAAATAGTTTATATTTTTATATTTTTTGCATTTTGTATTTAAGAGTCAAAACTGTAACTACAGTTTTAAACATTCATAATTATAACTCAGCCATTTAAACCCTTTTTTGTTAAATGTAGTAATTTATTTATTTATTTATTTTTTGCACATAAAATGTTTTTTAACTCTTTTTTTAATGTCAAATGGTGTGATTTTCATGTACATAGCACACATAATCATAAATTTGACTCTTAGAACTTTACAGGCCCTAAGTTTTTCCCTCACAGCACCTCATCTGAGATTTAGATACCTGAGGGTCCAAAAAAAGAGACATCTTATTCTCTGCTTTTTTTTTTGTCTTGTTTTATCATTGTGTTGTCCTGTGTCCTCACTTGTATGAGAAAGCAGAAAACCTGCAGAAAAACATCTTTTAATAGAATCAGGGCAACAACAGGTAATTTTTTCTAAACTTTGCTGTCTTTTTTTTTCCAGGTTAAAAATAACAACATAGTCTCCCTATCTAGCATGTGTGCCAAATCTTAAAACATGATGCACAGCCTTGCTGCAGAGACAAATGAAGGGCTGCATGAATTTGCAACCCTGTCCATGGACTCTGTTGTATTTAGTCTGATAATAAACCTGAGAGAGACAGAGGTGGAGGAGCTCGGAGCCTCGCCAGGGCATGATAACACCTTGACAATTCAACACACATGTGCCGCGGCGTGCTGGGCCGCAGCCTCGGGGCAGAGCCTCAACCAGCATGTGGAAGAGGTTTTCCACTCAGCTGAACGTCCAGTACCTCCAATACGAAGGCCCTGGAGCCAGATCTAAGTCTGTGGTATTAAGCATCGAAGCCAGCTGTGGATTAACACAATTTGCACCTCCTCCCAGCGCACACCCACACCTCCCCATGCAGGTCCAACTCGTCAGATTTAGCCCTTGGGTTTACCTTCACGGTCTTTATGTTAAAGCCAAAATGGAATTTTAAAAAGAGAACATTTGAGGAACATATCATACACAGATAGACCGACTTCTCTCAGGAAGCCAGGTCTTGTTACCGAAGATATTGTATTTACAAAGAGCAAATTCAATTCAAACGCTGAAATGTAATCAGAGCTAGAGAATCTAATTTAGCATCACTGCACCCCACTGCTGTTTTGAAATGCTTGAACAACTTCTTGAAGCATTTTGTTACGTCCTGAATGAGCTGAGACACTGTGGCATTCATACCATTTTCTCTCATATTTTTCCATCAAGCCATCACTCACTGATAAAACACAACAAGCTTATGATATCAAAGGTTGGGACATCTGTGTTTTATACATAAAGATACTTAAAACACCTGTCAAAGTATCCTGACTCCACTTGACAGTTTGACATTTCCAGGAAGAGTCTACCATCTCACAAAGTTTTTTTCTAATATTTGTCTCATAGATTTGATGAGAGTTGGATCAAATCTATTACTTTCACTCTTGTTAATGTGAGCCGGGAGTAACACTAGAACAACTAAATGTCAGGCATTTGCATGAGACGCTCTGGACAGGAAAGAGTTAATGAGTTGTTAAAATGAACGCTGGCTTTTACATAGCTATTCTCCTTTTTTGTGCAATGAAGATTCACTGTTAACGAGGAAGGGTCATTCCTTTAACTTTGCTTAAAAGCTTTTCAGAGGCACACACACACACACACACACACACACACACACACACACACACACAGTCACACAATTGTTGACTCACAAAATATTGAAAACACAAAAAGGAACAGTCTGCAAGAGGAGAAATAAACAAGAAAGAGGAAACTGGAGCGATAGAAGGACAGAGGAAATTATTTAATGAGTAAAACATAAAGAAAGGAAAAAGAAAGGGAAGGACTATAGAGGGAGGAAAAAGAAAGGAAGGAATGGATGGAGATATGAAAATAGGAAGACAGGAGAAAAGGTTGAAGGGGATTTCTCAAGGATAGAAGGAAGTTTTCACAACAAGTATAAAGGGGTTCTGTCTCTTTGTGCAAGCATTCACGTTATTCTGATCCTCCCCCATGTTTGTGTGTTAATGAAGCAAACTGTTCAATTTGAAAACTCAGTCTACCAAGACTTATTTTCCACAGCGCAAAAACAAAAGGAAAACTGTGGGTGTTTGTTGCTTCAAGGGTTCTAAATATCTATACATGTAAAACACAGATGTCCAGTTGATATTATGAGTTTGGCATATTTATCAGTGATGGCTCAATGGAACTGACCTGACCAAGCTTTTGGTGGTTTTTGGCACAAAGAAAGACCAGGAACAAGAGTGCTGACGAGAGGCTTAGCTGTTGTTGAGCCACTGTGGGTGGAGCCTCACACTGTGAGAGGGGGAATTCGGGGACTGAACTGCCCTTTGACACGACCTTGTCACATGAGAAGGGAACCAACACGTACTGTAGGCCTGCCAAACAGCACAGGTTAAGGTAAGACACTGAATTATCTACTTCAGTAACTGTTTATTTGCACTGTGTTTATGTTATTAGATTCTCCTTTGTAGGCTAGTCATCTAAATGTAGACATTCAGTGTTTACCCACCAAATAAATTAATAACAGCAAGGTGTCAGGTTCTGTTGGTTCTACTGATTGGTGAGCTGCACTGCTAAAGCTAGTGTACCATAAACCAACCTACTTTACAACAACTTGTTAAACCTTCACATTGTTTTGTATCTTACATTGAAAACCAAACACCTGGTATTCTAGAAATCTACCTGGACAATGTGCCCTCAGCCGCCATTCACTGGAGCTAAATGACTGAAACCTTTCACAGTCTACACAGGACAGAGGCTCACATTCATCACACACAATTGGCTACACTGAAAAAGTAAACCTAAAAATAAACATAATACCCCAGTAAAAAGTGTAATAAATCACAACAGTCCTGCACAGTTGTAAAATAAACAGTGCAGAGAAAGCAGGGTATATTTTGTATTTTACTTATTTTTTAAGTAAGAGATCAAAAAAAAAAGATAAGAAAACGGTTTTACACTTAACTCTTTCTATTGATGTATGTTTGGTTGTGTGTGTGATTATTCCATTTGTATTCATTAAAACTGGGACATTAATATATACTAGTTTAACAGACCTCTGAAAGCACGGTTGAACATGGTTTATACTGTGTTGTGTTGTGTGTATAGTGTGCACAGATGACAGATACAATAATCCAAGCTTTGCTTGTCTTTACCTGCTTTACAGATGTTGAATGTAGCTTTAAGAATGGACTTTCATTCAGTATTACACTGCCCTCAAGTGTTCGTAGCTGAAAGCTATTGTGAAAGGTTTTCTGTTCTGAAACGTTTTTTCTAGGTTACTATTAAACAATATTTAACACAGGATAAATAGATTAATATTAAAAACACATACTGCTTCATCTTTGCATACAATTTAAATACAATAACTAACCAACTTGAATTCTGTCTTCAGTTTGGTGGAAAAGGTAAAACAATCAGTTCTTTAAAATGTTAGTATTCACTGCTTTTACTACTAGCTGTTACATCTCAAACACTAGTAGAAGTAGTTGTAGCAGCATAGTTATCATATAGTACACATAGTAGTAATACTTAATCTTGTGTTCATACAGTTTACTCTGACAATGGACAACAGACATGGGAAATAACACTGAAATTTATTTTTTATGTCAATTACTTAACTGATAATTACACATCAATTGTGGTAACTCTCATAAAAAGAATAAAAATGGTGTACATTATAACAGTACTAATAAAGAGTTGCAATGTCAGTTAGCATGGTGGTTATAGTTTTAATGGGAAGTGTAGCAAAAGTAGTATAATATAGTATTAAAAGCACTACTGGCATAGCACTAGTGTTAGTAGTGCTGTGGCACTAGCAGCAATAACAGTCACATTAGTAGCAGTGATGGTATTAGTAGTAGTTGTAGTATCAGTATTGTCAGTACCAGTAGTAACTGTTGTGCTTACACTTTTGGTTGTGGACTCTTCACAGGTTATGAATGTGTTAGGAGAGTTGGAGTTCTGCTAAGAGAGAATGAGCAGTTGTAATCGGTGAGTAATTGATAAAAATGTAACAGCCACTCTGTGTCCTCTGTCTGCTGATTCACTGCCTACATTTCCAGAAAGTTTTTGTAAAATCTTGACAGGGCAGAGAATATAAATTAGCAGGGATTGCAAATGCAGACATATCCCTGCAGTGACCCTACAGTGTGGCATTTATTGTAATTTAAAAAACAAACTTTTCCGTTTCTAATCTCACCATAAAAACATATTTTTTTTTAAAATGAATGTTATAAATGCTCTCTGACAGACACTTTATAATAATAGGAAAATTCTCTGTGCAGCAAATCCAGGTAACATGGGTTGATACTACTAAGATTACTAAATGCATATATTTTTGGTTTGTTTCCAGTGTTCCAGCCGCTAAGTTTTTCACTTAGCAATTTTATTATCCATTTGTAGAATTAATGAGCTCAATCTGTAAGGTACTTTGGACATAACCTTAAAGATGTTATAACCTTAAAGACAAGTGATAATATTGATATTTTTTCTAATTTTCCATCATGCAAATTGACTTGATTTTTCCATGTGTGAACAGTTAATTGTTTTCAGAGTAGTGGCTCTTTGATTAAAAAAAAAAAAAAATGTAACTAATTTTGGACAGCCTTACCACAACTCTGAAAACATCTAAGAGAACAAATTCATAAGCTATTTAGTATTTGCACAACTTTTTACTTACATTTTACTTTTTCCCCACTTTACACTGGTAGAATTCTCCAAAGTTGCAGGTACATCGCAGCAAGACTTGCACCATCTCCTATTTTTAAAACAATATTGAAACATTCATTAATTTCTTTTCTTCCTGTAACTTTCAAAACAGAATGTAGTGAAAATTAGCAGTATATGATGTTTGGCCCTTTGATATACATTGTGGAAATGTGGGCCACAGTTTGCCTTGAAAGTGGATTTGTGAGAATGTTTTTTTGAAACTCATTAGCCACAACATTAAAGTCTAATATTGTATAGGTCCCCACAGTGCTTCCAAAATATCTCTTACCCACCGTAAGACCTCTGCTGCTGTCCTGTTATGTCTTGCACCTGGAGGTTCCTAAAGAATCCTTTGGGTCTTGTGCCCTGCTAGAGGGCCGCCCTTGGATCAGGCTTGTTCAGGTGCACCCCACAGATGCTCAGTGGATTTGGGATCAAGGGATTCTGAAGGCATGGTGAGCACCTTGGACTTCTTAAGATCCTTAAGAAATTCCTTAACTGTTGAGGGAGACCACAGCTCTCGAGAAGTGTCACGGTTTCGCAACTGAATAAATCATTGTAACCTGATGTTTTATGCCATAGCTGATTGGTACACAGAAAGTTAAAGTTGAGTATGACAGGAGGTCATGAACAAAGCCTAAGCAAATAACAATCATGGAAAGGTGACCCAGCTAGATAGCCAATAAACATGGCAAATTTTGATTCAACAGAAACAAAAAGGTGGAACAAAAATGTAAAAGCTAACTTTAAAGTATTTACATGCAAATACAATATTTACATTTTACATGGTTGCAGATTTTTAATAACTTACCACACATGAGGGCCGTTCAGTGAACAGCCTCTGGATTCCAGTTTTGTTCAAGCTTTGGCTGGTTTAGTGGTTTTAAATGTCATCAAGGCTTCCATGTATTCATTTTTTAGTATTTTCACAACTCCATGGTCTTGTCATGAAAAGTAACCCAAAAAAATATTTGCAACATAGATTTTTGTAGTCACATTAATAAGTTAACACAGACAAAGCACATGGGTTTTTCCATATCTAAAACTTTATTTACTGTATACAGTTTCATTTGATAGCAATACTGAAGAAGTAAATGTTAATGTTATTGTCGGGGTAAGAAGAAAATAAGTTCATTTTCAAAACATTTAGTTGCTTTTAAAGGCATCTCCACAACCTATTTAGTCACTTTTTTCAGTGCTGTGGCGTTAATACAGGTTAATTTTAAACAGGGAAATTCATTGTATATTATACAATCATTAAAATAATACACACTTCATGGCGTGAGTTGAGACTGATATTCTTTGTTTTGTTTTTTTTAATTTTTCTTTTTTCTTACTTTATATAGCTTACCACATTATTTCTTAATGTGGTAAGCTATATCCTTATTTCTTACCACAGCTGCTGCTGAGCAGCTTTTACTCCAGCTGGAATGGACCAAAAACAATCATTGAGGGGGGGTTCTGTCTGTACCTGCCAGACTTCAACACAAATATAAACACACAGTGAAGTGTATTTGGTTTCTAAATTTTATTTTTGAAGCCAAATTAAACAGTTAAACATGGTTTGATGATTTTTAAAAAATTTAAAGTTGCTAAAACCATCTAACACTTTAAAGGAGCTTCAATTTGAATAGGCACGATTTGAGATGTGTCACAGGTTGGGTCCAGTTTCAGGTTTAATTCTTACTGTGGACTTAAAATGGCATTGAACACTTCCTCCAAAAGCGTAACAGCAATGTGTCTCACCTGCTAAAATATAATAATATATATAATAATATAACAAGACGTGCTTGTGTCAGCACACCGAGAGAGGGAGAAAACGACCACCTGTACCTGGTAGGCCCATTTTAAGTAAATAGTTACTTCTTAGCCTTCATATTGGCTACATTGAGGAGTCATTTTCTTACTCGAAGTAATACACACAGATCACCCTGAAATTTTGACT
This sequence comes from Heterochromis multidens, assembly GCA_015108495.1. NCBI lineage: Eukaryota > Metazoa > Chordata > Actinopteri > Cichliformes > Cichlidae > Heterochromis > Heterochromis multidens. The sequence goes on along the minus strand of VUQS01032209.1, from coordinate 4,321 downwards.
TGACCTTTACAAATGTATGTAAAATGTGTCTTCATTTGGCTATTTTTGACAGTATAAAGATGTAAAATAAATAGGTCCATTTTAGTTTCTTTTATTAAAATGCATGCATGCACATTTAAGTGATTAAACATAAAACTTTCTTTCTTTCTGTTCTGTACTGAGTGTGCTGTAGAATTTTGCATACAAGACTACTGTGTTTAATTACACCTTGCTAGTACCACGTTAGACCCTTTTTGCCTTCAGAACTGTCAATTCCACCACATCCCAGAGGTGCTCTATTGGATTGAGATCTGGTGACTGTGGAGGCCATTTGGGTACTTATTGTCATGTTAAAGAAACTAGTTTGAGATGATTTGAGCTTTGTGGCACGTTATCCTGCTGGAAGCAGCCATCAGAAGATTGGTACACTGTGGTCATGAAGGGATGGACATGGTCAGTGACAATACTCAGGTATTAAACAATACTCAGTTGGTACTAAGGGGCCCAGAGTTTGCAAAGAAAACATTCCAGGATGGATTCATGCTTTCATGTTGTTTTTGACTAATCCTGACCCTACCATCAGAATGTTGCAGCAGAAATCAAGACTTGTCAGACCAGGCAACATTTTTCCAATCTTGTACAGTTTTGCTGAGGCTGTGTGAAAATTAGCCTTGGTTTCCAGTTCTGAGCTCACCAGGTGTAGTCTTCTGCTGCTGTAGCTGGTGCTACATGGTTTGATGTGTTGGGCATTCAGAGAATTGTTTGGGGGAAAAAAAAAGTTGTTGTTTGAGTTACAGTTGCCTTCCTATCAGCTCAAAACAGCCTGGCCATTCTCCTTTGACCTCTGGCATCAACAAGGTATTTTCACCTAGAGAACTGCTGCTCACTCTATGTTTTCTCTTTTTCTGACCATTCCCTGATGGCTGTGGTAGAAAATCCCCGACCAGCCTGAACTGGCACCAACAACCAGTTTCTGCCATGTGACTTGTATCAACAAACAGTTGAATGGGTGTACCCAATAAAGTGTGCATATTGAGCGTGCACTCATAGTTTAATGCTGACTGTTAAGAGCATGTAATAAAATAGGAGCTTTCACGTGACAAAACCCCCTATTGTACATATGTTAGCATGTAGGATCCTGTATAAACAGTGTGTAAATATGTATGCCCATATGCTGTATATTCCATCTGGACCACAGGACACTGTCAGATGCCTCTTGTCCTCACTATAGTTGGAGTCATCATCAGCACATTTCCAGCTTGTGTAAACACAATAAGGGCAGGGGTCACCTCCTGGTCACATACACTGTCGGTGGTTCTCATAATGGTACTGTGAAAGTTTGATTCTGATTGAGATAAAAGCAAAGATACACACACCAGAGGAAAATGGAAAACTAAACCAGTTTATTTTTCTTACTCAGATGTGCGGAACCTTAACTGGTGAATTGATTGCACTGCATTTGCTGATAGGAGGGGCGTTTCAGTTTGAGCAGGGATGTCGCAATAGTTAGTGCTTCACAGAGGCTGTGTCATTTGAGAGCGGGGGATTTTGTTTTTGAAATATCAGTAACTTGTGGTAAGTCTTGAAGTTGTAACTTTACACATGTAGAGTGACTGGGGCTATTTGTCTCGCATGCAATGCAGCAAACTCTGTTTAAAGATGAAACTGGTTGTGTGAACATACTGTATGAGATTTGGCTGTGATAAAGTCAGCAGTGCTTGACACTGAGTAACAGTATATTTTACATATTATTTTCAATTAGTCACTGGTTATATAGTATGTTGAAATGCTTTATTTTAAAATGTTTTACACAGATTGTCAAAGAGTAATCAAGCACATGTATCAATGGTTGATTGTATTTTCTGCTGTTTTATTGCCAACGCTACACTGAAATTTTACAAATTCTGCTCCCACACAGAGAGGGAAGTTGTAGTGGAGACATGCCTATGGTATGCCTGACAGACTTTGAGGAGTATGCAAAGGAGCATCTCTCAAAGGCCACCTGGGATTATTATGCAGCTGGAGCAGATGAGTGCTGCACCAGGGATGACAATCTACTGGCTTACAAAAGGTACAGCGAGCAAAATAAAGTTTATCCAGACATTCAAGGTCATTGCACAAGCACAGTGCACGTGTTTCTATAGTGATCTTATATGTTTTACAATGTGTGCCAAAAATTACGGTCCATCTAAAGGCAGCACAAATGAGAACATTTTTTTTTACCATAATTATTATGACCACAGACATGCAAGCAGTGACATAGTAGTACAGTTTCAACACACTAAACGAATAATCCCTTCATTCTGAATAGAATAGGAACAACATTTTTAGTACTGAGCTGCAGATCATGTGAGGACACAGCCTGTTTCTGTGGACTTTGGACGGCTGTAACTAATTTCTGTAGTACAGTATGTGTTGCTGTGACACCAAATAATCAGTAACAGGCTGTTAGGTTTTACTCAGTGTTGACGCTGCACCGTTCCTCAAACCTCCTGTGGTGAACGGTTTGGAAAGTTGCACTACTGCTGGGATAAAGATTTTCTTTTCTTTTTTTTTTGTTAGGATGTTTTCTCCCTTGTCTCTTTCTGCATTCCTCTCAGCTTTCCTAATGTCTCCATAAAGACTGATGAAATGCCTTTTTTGTAAATTCATAGTATATACTGTATGTTTTTGCCACAATCCTGTTACTATTTTGCTGATAAATTTTGTTCCTGCTAGAAATGATCACATCGGATTGTTTTCGTAATATATCACCAGTAATAGCTTTGGGAAAACAGAATCCCAAAGTGTTCTGCCTCTTCACTTTCAGAGGGATATAACTTCATCAGTAAAGCAGCATACCATTTTTTATCTAAGGGAGAATTTCTTGGTTTGATCCCATAGTTAAAATTTTACACTATGTACATTATGTTACTGACGTGCTGTCATGACAGGGTTATGACCCTGATAAACATTGTCTTTAAAGTGAAGCTTCTAGTGAATGAACATACACAAAGCATAGATTGTCTCATAGCATGCATTGCTATCATGTTAGGAGTTGTGATGTTGTTTACATGTTCAGCTGTGCTTCACGCTCAGGATCCGTCTGAGGCCTCGTATCCTGCGGGATGTGTCAGTGAGCGACACACGGACCACAGTGCAGGGGACAGAAATCAGCTTTCCTGTTGGTATTGCACCTACTGCCTTTCACTGCCTGGCCTGGCATGAAGGAGAGGTGGCCACAGCTCGGGGTAAGGATTTTTCTGCCAAGGGTATGTGGGTCAGTAAACGGTTTTCATGTCCATATGAATTAGAATCTTTCTGTTTGCCTGTGTGCTTTTTTTTACTTATCTAAAATATGGATGTATCAAATGTGTTGTTACCCACTGGTTTGTCAAGCTTTTTGACATCTTGAGTTTTAGTCAGAAGTGACCGCATTTAGATAAGAGGGTGGCTTGCGAACTTTTCAGCTAATGCCCAAGGCACATTCATAAACTGAGTCCTTCGCACAGAGGGACAACCCTGCTAATTAGTGCTAAGTAGCAGCTAAAAAAATAATAGAATTTAATTGACTAAAGCTGTAGTGCAGATGGTGTGAACCTTAGAACAAGCTGTTATTTGTCAAAGACCTAACTGTCTAAGGGTGTTTTTACACGTGTAGTTTATTTCCTCTGGTCCGAATAAGTTGATGAATTTGTAAACTTGTAGCTTTTTTTGGTGGTTTGGTTTCTTTTCATACAGAGAAAAATCCAAGTGAACTCCAAGCGAACCAAAATGCGTCACTACAAACCACGTGAGAACGTTCAGTCCGCTTATTGGCCAGATGTGTCTGGGGCGGGAGCAACAAAAGGAAATACAGGAAAAAGGTGCTGTGTTCTGGACTATTGGAGAACGTGGAGAATTTACATTCATTTCACAGCTAGTTGATAACCTGTACTGACCTTTGCACATCTATGGTACCCTTGCCGCATCCCAGGATGCAAAGCATACACTACCGGTCAAAAGTTTTAGAACACCCCAATTTTTCCAGTTTTTTATTGAAAATTATGTCATGTGTTTAATGTCTCATTGCACTCTGAAATGAAAGTATAGTACAAATAAGCAATTGGAGTTAAAAAAAGAAATCATGGAATCAATTTATAGACCAAAATGTATTCTAAACTTTTGACTCATCAAAGTAGCCACCTTTGGCAGATCTAACAGCTGAACACACTTGTGGCATTCTTTCTACAATAGAAATCAAGTATTCTTCAGAAAGTTCTTCCCATATCTGTTGCAGAAGTTCCCATAAATGTGTGGCACTTGTAGGTTGCTTTGCTTTCACTCTTCTGTCCAGTTCATCCCAAACCAGTTCGATGGGGTT
>VUQS01032206.1:0-11393 GCA_015108495.1 Heterochromis multidens | reverse complement strand
TATCTCGGGGTCTTGTTCACGAGTGAGGGGAGCGGGAGATTGACAGACGGATCGGGGCTGCGGCTGCAGTGATGCGGACGCTGTACCGGTCCGTCGTGGTGAAGAGGGAGCTGAGCATAAAAGCGAAGCTCTCGATTTACTGGTCGATCTACGTCCCTACCCTCACCTATGGTCATGAGCTCTGGGTAGTGACGAAAAGAACGAGATCGCGGATACAAGCGGTGGAAATGAGCTTTCTCCGACGGGTGGCTGGCCTCTCCCTTAGAGATAGGGTGAGGAGCTCAGCCATCTGGGAGGGGCTCAGAGTAGAGCCGCTACTCCTCCACATCGAAAGGAGCCAGTTGAGGTGGTTCGGGCATCATCATGCATTATTTTCTGTTTGTCACAGGACTGGCAGCAGTGAGAATTTTGATTCTATGTCTTTGTTTTTGGTTTCCATTGCTGCCTTTGTCTCCCAAACAGAATTTCCCTGCATCCCCCTGCATCCTGGCTTAGCATCCATTTTTTTCCTCTCTACCTCACACATCATATTTCATTTTCCCCATTTTCCCTGTTCTCCCTCTGGTTCTCAGGCTCTCTGTTTTCCTTTCTGTACTTCTGGCACTGCTAACGGGCTTTTCAAAGTGGCCTTCAGAAGCAGCTGGATTGCTGCCGGGAGCCTTTGGAGACCTGCCAGGCCGTCATATGCCCCTCTCCACTTTATCCTCCTACGGCTGCCCATCTCTGCTTCTCCTCCTCTACAAATTTTAATCTCTTTTTTTTTCTATGTCTTCATCCATCCAACCGGCCATCCATCTATCCATCCTCCTCTTCCTCTCTCAGCTGATTTCTTATCTGCCCTCCTTACTCTTCTGCATCTCTTTGCTCGTCTGCCTCTCCCCTCTGACTCCCATCTTTTCATCCTTGTTTCTTGTAGGCTGTGCAATAAAATCACAGTCCAATCTGTCTGGCACATTGTTCTGTCAAAAACAAAATTGGGATTTCATGAAGCTAAAATATCATAGTTCTCCATTAGATTCTCTTCAAATTTTATAACTTCTGATGGTTTTGTTTCTATGCAACAGGTGGCCCAGCGGCCATAGCTCTTTTTTATCATTTGCATGAGCACTTTTATGCCCCAAAGCTCATCTATTTATTCTCTTTGTTACTTAAGCACACAGTTTCTTTTGGGTTTCTTCTCTCCTCTTTTAATGGATATTTTCCCTGCTCTCTCCTTTGGCCCCTTTTGGATTTAGATCCAATGTTTTTGACCTGAAGACCTCTACCGCTTTTACTTCACAGTATGCCACATGTAGAATAGATTTTAAATGTTGAAGGCCTGTATTATTTTGCTCATCTCAAGGTCCTACTCTACTAGAGTAGCCTTGAATGATTCAAAGTCAAAATAATCCTTGATTAATTTGTTCTGGGCTACGGTGCAGCCCCTCAGTTAATCCTGTGTCAGAAAGTCATTTTAGCTTCTCTCCTTTTAAGACTACCCTGCCTTTAAGGCAAATTTATTTTGATTGGCTCACCTTTGTAAACAAAAGATTTGAACAGCAGGTGGGAGGGATTTCTGTGCCCACAGTCAGCCCCAGTCACACAGGGCTGGAGACCCATGGCTGGTAACCAGTTGGTACCAGTTGGTGAGTGGCAGTTGCTAGGTGAAATTAGTCACAAAGAGGTATACCATACTGCACCAAAAACCTCTTTGTGATTGTTTTGGTTGTTAGTAGATTGCCGCAGTCACCCGTAGTTTGCATGGAAGATGCCAATGTGTCTGCAAACACTCACCAACTGCATGCTAAGTGCAAGTGAAACTGTGAAAAGTGTGACCCATACTGGAAATGGAGACTGAGAGTGGTGTCAGGGTAAGGCACAACTTTTACTTTGAAGGTGAACGGTCTCTGTTTTTGGTTTGTGTTGCCTGTTTTTAAGTTTCACTACTGCTCAGTGGTTAGTTAGCAAGTGTTTGCAGACAAGTGGGCGTCTTCCATGTAAACTATGGGTGACCACAACAATCTGCTAGCAACCAAAGCAATCACAAGGTTTTTGGTGCAGCACCCTCTTTGCTATCTATTTCTGCCAGCTACAGCCAGCAACCTCTAGCAACTATTTGCCTTTAGGTGTGACTGAGGTCTAAACCTGACTTTTATTCTCCCCACTGTTGCTAAGTGCTTGTTTAAGCTTGATTTATAGTCCCGCAAATGTGTCCGTATGCATTCACTTTTCGGTCGGACAGAGAGGGGGAGAGGAGTTTTCACCCACCCCAGACACGCACCCATGCAGTCCTCCAAGATCCTGACTGCGTGTCGCTGGGAGCAGATGACCGCCGAATTGATTGGTTGACAACTGGGCCAGATTAGAGAAGGGAGCAGTAGCAGAGTTCACCAGGAATGAGAGAACCGTGAAAAAAAAAAGCTTAAAAGATCAAAAAATACAGCATGAAAAGCACAGACAATTCAGTTTCACTTCAGCTCATTGTATGTTAGAACTTTGTTTTTCTCCGTGGCTGGCTTAAGGACAAACAACAACACCAGCAAGAGTGGCCCACAGACCAGTTGCACCACATACTTTGTACACTGCCTCCATCTGACAGCAGAGCTCTCTGCAGGCAGACAGGCAGTCTCTGGAGTAGAGTGGACAGTGAACGCGCTCCCTTTGCGGGACTATAAATCAAGCTTTACTGGGAATATGAACATTACCTAAAAATGTCAAGTACCTGTTATTCTCATCCAATAATTTGCATGTGTCTCAATTGTAGAGTAATCATCTCTTAACCCTATCAGGATCTTTACATGTCATATTAAATTATCATTTAACTCCTTATTTATTATTTATTCTGTATTTATTATTACAGATTACAGAAAACTGTTAGAACTATTAGGATGCTGATGATAATATTCTTTTACTTAAGCTACATTTGCTATACCAGATTCCATCATTATTAGAATTTTTGTAATAGCTTCTGTGGTTGTTCCTTTGATTTTGCTGATATTTATGCAGTTGTTGTGTCTGTTGGATTGGATCCTTTGTCTCTTCTGTTCACTGTTTGCTACTTTGTATTCATCACCAATGTGTTTGGGCTTTTTTGACAATAAATTATTCAGGAGAACTGAAGAGTGTTAGGACAATATTTCAGCTTCAATTAAATATTGAAATAAAATCATTTTCCATAAAAAGTGAAAACAAAGTTTCTGACAAAACTTTTTATTTAACAACTTTTTAAACTTTTATTTAACCACTTGCTGTTTGTGCTGTGACCCTCATTTAAAGAAAATAAGAATGAACCAATACCTCAAATTTACTTTTTCATTGTTCTTGGAAAATACTGTGCATATTTCTGAAGCTTGGATACATTAAAATGAAGTATTTATCATTCAGCTGTGATTTCACTTTCATCAAAGAAACAACAATACCTGTTTGATTAGAGTGCCGTTCAATTAACGTGTAATTTACAAGTGACAATGAGCTCTAAACAGTTGTATGTCTTTTTTGGCACTGAGAGAAAATGATCAAGGCAGAGAAAATTACTCCAGTTATATTACTGATAAAAAGCTTAAGCTTGCAGACTACATTTTTTAATGACTGCCTGCAAAGTAGAGTTGTTGGAAATGTTGGATTCAGGGTTTAAATATATGAAGGCCTTCCTGCTGCTTCTTAATTCTGACCATCCTCATCTTAAAGTAAAGGAGTTGTTTGAATGGCTTCTTGGTTAGATGTAAATACCCTGAAGCTTTTACCTGAGCCAGAGAAGGTGTTTTCTGATGAGAGGCCAGACAAGAGTAAAGCAGTTGTCAGGGATGTTATCTGTATTCAACAGAATTAGTGTTGCTACAAAGATACCATTCATACTGTATAAAAGTTTGATTTTCAGTTTAGATGGGGAGGAAGAAGAACTAACCTAAAGCAAGAAATGATTTAATTAAAAAAAAACTTTTGAACAATCATGTGAAAAACAAAGTCTTCACATGAACTTTCATTCTTTCTTTTCAGGTTCTTCTTCAGTTGTAGATTTGCTGCTGTGCTTGGGATCATTGTCCTGTTTAATGACCCAATTTGGACCAAGCTTTAGCTGTCAGACAGATGGCCTCACATTTGACTCTAGAATACTTTGGTATACAGACAAGTTCATGGTTGACTCAATGACTGCAAGGTTCCCAGGTCTTATTTGTGCTGATATGCTGTGTTTTGTTTTCTCCACTGTGCCACTGTGCATTATGGCACATCTTTGCAAACCTAAACCATGCTGCCATGTTCTTTTAGAGAGAAGAGGCTTTCTCCTGGCAACCCTTCCAAAGAAGCCATAATTGTTCAGTCTTTTTCTAATTGTACTGTCATGAATTTTGACATTTAACATGCTGCTACTTACCCTCCTAATTTCTATGGAAGCAGTATGAGTGCTTTTCACAGGACTACATAGAGTTCTGTTAAAACTTTCTTTTCAGTTCAGTTTTCAACCCCAATAATGTCAGGTGAGGAGTGAAACCGGGAGCATCATCATTTTTTCCTCAACATTCATTGGGTTGTGCACCAACCTGGTTCCCCAGGGTCTGTAATGTCCAGAGGTGTTTAAGGGAGAACATTTAGACCTGAACAGGGGTGCATGCAGGAGAGTCATCTAGTGCCGGCAGAGTTCATTGATTGGCCACACTAACACAATCTTCACTGATTGACTGGACCACTCACTAGATTTGCTTCCCTGCAACTTCATGAAAATGAAAATCATGATGGAGGAGATCCAGCTCTCAGCAGAGGCGCAAGTACAAGGGCATAAAAAGGATCTTCAGCTGATTAAAACAAAATGCAGCAGAATTGATGACCTCAAACATGAGATCGACCAAATTTAAAGCAATTAAAGCTTTTTTTTAATTTATTTTTTTTCACGACGGGTAGACGGATAGATGGATAGATAGATTGATACAGTAGATAGATGGATAGAGATTTCTGATAACAGTTACAAATCGTATCTAAAATTCTAAAATCTCTGTGATTGTTTCAATTTGAAAATGATGGAAAAGCACTGACAGAAGCCACGGACCTTAAGATTTGCCTCTCCCTGCAGCACATTCTGGTCTTTCAAGAGCTTTTGGAAACTGAAGGATTGTCACAAAAGAAAAAAATAATCCACCAAGCTTGTTTACTTCGGGTAGTGAGGGGATAAAAATCATCCATTTGAGGCATCAAGCTGTAACTCATGCAGAAGATTGTTGGCAGCCCCGCTTTGGTGCTGCAACTGGTGCTTCAAAGTGTGTTTCCTAATGCAAGATGTAGTAATCAGTGACTTCAGGCAGACAAGCAATCTGTCAGTCTGTGCCTTGTCTAAAAATTTTTTTTCCTCTTTCTTTTTTGCCAAATTCTCATGAAACCACTGTCTCTTCTCTCTTGTCTCTTTCACCTTCCCCAGACAGGTCTTTTGTCTTACTTTGTGCAGTTCTCTTTACATAGACCGCCATCCAACGCTTATTTACTACATCTCACTGCTGAATCATTAGCAGGCTTTCACCAAACAGTACCACAGGTAATAGTTTTGCATCCCTTTATAGGCTTTTTTGTTAGATCCACTTAAAGTCAAGAACTTAATACCAAAGTGTTAAAAAAAAATGCATATTCACTGTCAGGATGCTTCTGCAGTGCGTGTAAACTGATGAAATATGGAACAGATTCTTGCTGGAAACACTAAAAGTGCTCAGTCACAAAACAAAACCAAGACAAAAACATGTATGCTCCAGGGCATGTGCACACTCGCACACAAACATAAAGACACAGGCATGCTGAATATTAAATTGTACTGTCTTGTCAATATTTACATCCTTGGAGACACGTTTCCAAGTTTTGTGAAAAATAAACTGAAGGACTGCAATTGCATTGCTGTGTCTTGCATATCCGCAGTGCATCTCACACATGTAGAGCAAATATAAATGACAACACATGGCTTCCATGGCATGGCCATATAGACTGAGACTATTCGAAAATAACCCACATCCCAGTATTTTTTTTTAAACTTTGGATTATATAACTGCCAGTAGATTCTTTTGACTTCCAGGTTAGAAGAAACCAGCAGGAAACAGGAATAAAATCTACACTGACACAGCTTTCTTCTTGGGCACTGAATGCAAACAGATTTAGGCAGAATAAAATTGGAAGCACAGTTGTTTTACCCAGGTGTCCATACATTATATACCACAGACTGTACATAAAAGATGGACATATCCAGAATGACATCACTTATTGGATGATGGCCACATCCCTAATAATGCAAAGTCTGTAGATTGATAGATAGATAGATAGATAGGTGAGTTATACTCAAATTTCGTTGTTTCAAATGCAATGACAATAAAGGCTTTGAATTGAATTGAACTGAATTGAATTAAAAATAAATAAATAAATAAATAAAAATCGCCCTTGTATAGCTCATTATTTAAGAGATAATCCGAATATTTATATAAAAATGCTACTTAACATTAGCAGGTTTAATTATTTACTGTCTTTGACAATGCTAGCACCACTTTTTTTCCCTCTTCTTTCACTTCCTGTAAATGAAAACCTTTCTGAGCCGTTCTCACCACATGAAGTTCTTGTTTTGGGTGTTTCTTGGAGCATGACACTTGTTGGATGTGTCTCGACATAAAATCTTGCTTGGATGTGATTCAGCAGTCAGGCATTAAATCTCAGCTTAACATTCATGGTTGGTGGCCAAGTTACCATCCGATGCATAAAGTAGAGAACTCTTGGGCTCTTCAGTGCCCTCTTAGTTCATGAATGATATCTGAAAACAAATAAGGCCTAGTCCTCAGATGAGCTGACCCAAACCTGACCTCTGTCCTCAGAATCAAAATCATCTAACAAGCCTTCCTCACCTAAGCACACTTACAGTAGATGCTGCTATAAATCCTCAGTGTAGTTGACATGCTTGTCAGTTTGTTATTGTTCCTGGGCTCTCTGTTTGCTTCTGTTTGATTTCATAAAGCCATTTTGTGTTTTCTCGCTTTAGGAAACACGTGTGAAATCAGTCAAACAGCTCTGGCAATATGACAGTATGTGCCAGAATATAGCTGACTGCTTCCTGGCTTTTCTATTCATTTACACCAGCAAAACAGAATCAACAGTAAGCAGCGTCTGGCTCCCATCACAGCCCAAAGCAGATGCTGCGTAGGCCAGAATTCAGAAGAGGCACCTGTGCTTTTCCGCTTCACTTAGCTAAAAAACACTGAACCATCAGTGGTGGAAAGCAATTGAGTGCTTTGCTTTAGTACTGTAGTCTTCCATGCTAGATTTTGGATACTTATCTCTAATAATTTTTTATCACAGTCACCTATTTCAGATGTTATCCTCCCATTGAATAGCCCTTAACAGTTGTTATCACCCCCACAGACATCACCACTTCACCAGTAGGCACCTTCTTGTACCTTCTAGTTGGCTCAGTGAGCAGTTATCACCATTCTACTCAGTGACAAACAGAAAACAACCCCCATGGTGTGGACCGCTAGAAGTTGTGTGAACAAGTGTGTAAAAAAATTATTCCTCATGTTAGGGAGGTCATTAGGACTACTCATGATCCTCTTTGTCTCTGTTGCCTCTTTATGGTTTCATTTGTCTGACTTGACTGTTTCTCCGAGTACTAAACCTTATATTACACAAATAAAGACTGAAGTTTTTTTCTTTATCGGGTCTCCTGAGTCATCTACTGTCTGCTATCTTTCTGTGGTGATCTGGCCATTACACAGTAGATATAAAATCTCCACTGGAGTGTTGATTCCTTTAGAAGAGAAATTCTAGTGTTTCATGTTGAGAGAGGGTGTTTCTTAACCAAAGCCATTATCTTCTCCTACAACAATGATTTTGGGGCCTAAACAAAAATGAACAGTGAGTCAAATCAAAACTAAGGAACATTAAAAGGATGGGTCTCTTAGTTGAAATTTGAGTAAATTATGCTAATTATGCCCATTCTACTTCCTAACACAGACTTTTTTTTGTTGTGGCCAAAGTGGGTGATCTCTGGTTATTATTTTGGACACTACTAAATGGTGTAATACAAAGTACTGAGCCTACTAGCAGGTGTAAGAGGCCACGGACTGATTATATCTATGGGAGTTATAATAACTTAAAATGACCATTCAATGGGCTGATGACATTCAAAGCTCTGATTATAGAGTAGCAACACTAAATGTGGAAGAAAGCTGTGTTGAGTTATTATTGCACATAAGGCACTTTTCACTGACTGCCATAATAAATAAACTCCAAGTGTGGAGTACTTTTACAGAGAGCAGTCGGTATCAAGGCATTCATTTTCACTTACAGTTCACAGAATATTTTTTAATTAACTTCTTTTTAGTCAGACTGAAAACATTTCAGATGATTTCTGTTAGAGGGTAACACTAAAGACAGTTTCTTCATTTTCAAGTAACCTGATGAAAAGCAGCAAAAATAAACACTGAAAAACACTAATGCTAAAAAAACAAAATACTAAAAAGTGTGTGTGGAGAAAGCTTGTGCCTTAAACCTTCATTGCTTATGATGGACAGCAGGTGTCTATGAAAAAATAAACGTCTCACCCAATTAATGACCTCAGTATTAAGATGAGATTAAAAAAATACTTTATTTATCCCAAGTATCCCAGTATACTGATTCAAACAGAAACAGCTGACAAATTTCCTCAATGAGTAACATGGACACATTTCAGCAACTAGTAGTTTTCAGGCTACAGAAACGTTCCTCTGGAATAACATGTCCGGAATGACACGACTTTTCAATCACAGCTAACACAATCCCTCTACATTTCTTCTAACTGCTCAGATTAACATCCCTGTTACGTCCCTGACACTTTTCTAATGTGTTTATATGATCTTAGTTGCTAGTGTTAAGTCATTTTGTAGATTATGTTCCCACTTAAAGTAAAACAGATGATAAAGCAGGGTATGCTTTTTGATCCACAGGTCATTATCCTATGGGTGTGGAGTTTAACTAGTTTCTCCATCAGATCCATCCCTTTCATTACTTCCAGTTTTACCAAATCCTCAGCTTGTCACTGTCAGTATGTCCATCCTTTATATACAGTCTATATGATATCCAGCATTGGCGCGGCAGTGGGTGACATATTGACGCATCATTATCATGAACACACCAACTGTTGTCACATCACAAAGATCCAGACAAATGCACTTCATCTTGCAAGCAGCATTTCCAAAAAGACTGGCGTTAAAAAAAATGAGATTTCTCATTTATTCTTTAACAATAAAGTTTGGATGCAGTGCTTTGACATGTAAAGTTTTAATTCTACTTCATGTTTAGTAAAGAAGTCTTTCTTCTACCACTACTACGGCATTGTGCAATTATACTCACGCATGCATGCAGTGTAAGAACAAACCCACATAAAACAACATACATGCAGAAAGTGAAACACACACTCACCTCAGTGTATGAGTGTGCTGATTCTGAGTTTCTGACAGGGTCCGGGGGATTTCTCTAATCACCTGGGATGAGGAGGTAGAAAGATACGGTCAGCAGGTGAAGGATGGGCTGCCTCTAAGCTGATCATCTCCTCCCAGGCCTATATTATTATTTCCCAAGTTTCTCCAATTAGGGAGTGCTGATGTGGGATCAGTGCACAGATCTCCCACAGTCATCGCTTTTATTACAGAGAGAAGAAGAAGAACCAGGAAGAACCGAGGGACCGGATCAGCAGAATTCCTCAAAAATCCTTCACAAATGAAGCTTCACGGAACTCTGGAGGTCGTTTCAACTCTCTGAGCCCTCGTTTCAGCTTAAGTGAACTTTTGCGATTTCATGTTAAATCCCTGTGGTTTAGTCTTTTAGCAACGTAGCAGCTGGCAACAGAATATTAAAAAAGTGAAACCACAATTCATCACCTGCAATGGCTTCTCTTCATGCTTCCATATAGATAAAAACATTAGTAAACAAATTTAACCTTACTTCTTTTTTAATAAGTACTTCCCCAGGTTCTTTCTGTTCCTCTGTTTTTAAAAGTGTCAGCAGTTACAAGTTTCACTTGTAACAAAAACAAACTCTTCCTCAATAACCTTATAATAGATTGCACCTGTCTGTCAGGTTATCATGTATCTGAAAATAACAGAACAGGTGGGGGTTTTGTTGCACACTGCAGTGGGGTTGATAAGAGAAAAAAGGGTCATAAGTCACTGATTTTTTTCAAAAGCCGAATCAGCGTTTATGATGGATTGCTGTGTTTTGACATCTGATATTGTGGCATCAACCAAACACAACACAGAAAATCAGATTAAAACTCTCACCATCACACAATCAGAAATATCTTTTAATATTAGAACAAACGAACAAAAAAAAAAGAAAAGAAAAAAAACTAATGAGTAGTACCTAATTGCTTGCCTCAAACAAATCAGGATTTCATAAATATCGTTGTGGAGGGAAATTAATAATATATTTACACCAAAACCTAGGCAGTCTGTAATTAAGACAAAGGAACAGTGTTTTCTGAATTAGTATAACAAAGCACAGATATTTTTTATCCCTGTTTGGTTAGGTTTAGGCATCTTAAGATTCATGGAAATATAAAGGTTTGCATTAAAATACAAGAACAGCATACCTGCTGTCATTATTACAATAATAAATGTGTTTTGTTTTCACTGGAAACAAACAGCCCTCTTCCCTATTCAGGTCTGCTGCTTTGTTAACCCAGCTATCTATCTCATGGACTCTGTGGCTCTATAAAACTTGTCTCACTCCCCCCCCCCCCATCATAATTGTGAAAGCAGCTAGAGAGCACTGTAAAATACAAAGGCCAAAATTATGGGTCAGAATAAGCAGCTTATATAAATTACCACTGGGTTTGTTTTATGTTATATGTTTTATGCTGAAACATGAGCAGAAGCACACCAGACACTGTTTTGACCTAAAACCAGACTAAGCATGGTAATATGATCAACCTATCTCTATTACTGGGCTACGTACCACAGGCCTTTAAGCTGTCAGTAATTAAACCATTACTTAAAAAGCCATCACTTGACCCAGCTGTTTTAGCTAATTATAGGCCAATCTCCAATAGACTCATCTCTGTGCTTGTCCTACTAGACCTCAGTGCAGCGTTCGATACTGTTGATCATAATATTCTATTACAGAGATTAGAGCATGTCGTAGGTATTAAAGGTACTGTGCCGCAGTGGTTTGAATCATATCTATCTAATAGACTCCAGTTTGTCCATGTAAATGGGGAATCTTCTTCACACACTAAGGTTAATTATGGAGTTCCACAGGGTTCTGTACTGGGACCAATTCTGTTTACATTATACATGCTTCCCCTAGGCAACATCATTAGAAGGTATAGCATACATTTTCATTGCTATGCAGATGATACCCAGCTTTATCTATCCATGAAGCCAGAGGACACACACCAATTAGTTAAACTGCAGGAATGTCTTAAA